>UESW01005091.1:235470-375469 GCA_900491605.1 Calamus simplicifolius | reverse complement strand
ACAGGCCAACATGAATACTGTTGCCCCGCTTGACCAAATGGTTGGAAGCCATCGGTACAAAGACCTAATCTCACATTCCTTATATCTTCAGCGAAATCAGGATGATTTTCATTGAAATGCTTCCAAGCCTTTGAATCTGATGGATGCCGCATTTCATCCTCTTTAGATTCATGTTCGGCATGCCATCTCATATCAGCAGCTGTTGCCTCAGATCTGTATAATCTCTGCAGGCGTGGGGTAAGAGGAAAGTAATGCATCCTCTTGTAAGGCACACTTTTCCTCCTACTTGTACCGGCTCCTCCTTCGTGTTTTTGTACCTCGATTGCCCACAAATCTTACACCATCTCAGCTCTGAGTCTTCACCCCAAAATATCATACAATTGTTCAAGCAACAATCGATCTTATTAACTGGGAGCCCAAGCCCACGCAACAACTTCTTTGTTGCGTAAAAACTGTCTGCGGCAACATTATCATTTGGCAAAATTTCTTTGATTAACCCAGCTACAGAATTGAACGCCTTTTCTGATAATCGATGTTCTGCCTTAATATTCAACATTCGAGCAGCTGTAGACAACTGGGAATGACCCTCACAACCAGGATACAATTCTTGATTTGCAGCACGCAACATATCATAAAATTGCTGTGCATCTGGATTTGGTTCTTCCATAAATGTATTCTGATGAATTCATTACCCGATGCATTCATCACCATTTGTTCATATGTGTTTAAATTCACAAATGGTTCATCTACGGGAATTGACTCTTGTTGGCCTATAACAGCTGCTGGAATATCCTCTGGTTCACCATGACAGTACCAAACATAGTAATCAGGAACAAACCCCTTCTTACACAAATGCACCTTAACAGTTTCCACATCTCTGTAGGCTTTATTCTGACACCTGTGGAAGTTGCATGGGCACCTAATCCTAGGGCCATCCATCCATTCAGGTTGGCTACATGCAAATGCGATAAATTCTTCCAATCCATTCAGAAAATCTGGATTAAGCAAGCCATCTTTTATCCTTGCATACATCCACGAGCGAGCCCCGCTCATTTTTGACCGACTTATACAAAGTCTGGTAAATCATTAAAGGAAACCACAAAATAAAACTATATTAGTATTACTAAATATATAACTAAATTATTTCTTGGTCACAACTAAGGTTAATAACAACCATTTAAATCATTTATAAGTAAACCAATTTTTTTTAGGCAACTAAGGTCCCTACCATGCAAGGGCGAGCCACGGCTACGATCCTTGGCGTGCTAGCAAGGACCGATGCACAGGTTCATGGCTAATGGAGGGCTTGAGTTTGGGTCGGGCCGCAAGGCGGTGCGTTTAATCATGAGACTTCACAAGCATTCAAGTGTCTTAAATTAATTCTACCTTCACTCCATGTCTATAAGGTAAGGCCCTATCCCATTCAAGAATATTTTTTGTGATATGTTATTCTGCTATTAATTATCATCGATCGGTTACATTGAAATTTCGGCAGCATTTCCCCATATGTTCTCCTAAATGTGTGGTATATAAGCCACACTAGGAGAACGTATGAGCAAATACAAACCGAAATCTCACCCAACGATGATTACTAGCAGACTAACATGTCGCAAGAAATATTCCCAAACTGTCCACCAGGACAATTTGAGAATTTGCAAGACTAAGGCTTACAAATTCTCAAACGGGTCTAAAGGTTAAAGTGCTGTGATTATGGAAGTCGAAGACAATCGAACTTATGCTTGTTATTCTTAACTTCTTGTGAATTATACATGTAATCACTTTTTAAGATTATTGTGTCAAATACAAATGTTTGCGAAGACTAAAATAAATCATTGAAACTACTAATTTGTTGCTGGAAATTAAATAATATTACAACAAGACTTTTATTTAGCATTACATAATTTAATGCATCATTCAGTTTGCAGCAGAATATAAATAATCAAGACATAACAAATGTAAATAAGTACAAATGCACAAATACTATTGCATAAACATTCTGCTTAAATTAATTATTGCATAAATATTATGCAAATTAAATAATAATACAACAAGACTTCCTATCTAGCATTACAAATATTATTATAATCAAGACATAACAATCAGTCTATCCAGTGCCCCAAACCTTTCACAGTGGCCCAAATTTTTTTTTTTTGACAGTGGCCTGGCCACCGTGGCCAGGCCACTGCCGTGGCCACGGCACCGTGGCCGGAGAAGGGGGGGGGTTTCCCCCCCCCCTGTTAAAATTTTTTTTTTTTGACAGTGGCCTGGCCACCGTGGCCAGGCCACTGCCGGCCACGGCAGCGGCCGTGCAAAACAAGGGGGGGGGGGTTTTCCCCCCCCCTGTTAAAATTTTTTTTTTTTTTGACAGTGGCCTGGCCACCGTGGCCAGGCCACTGCCGGCCATGGCAGCGGCCGTGGCCGGAGAAGACGGCCAGGCAGCGGCCGGGGGGGGGGGGGGTTCCCCCCCCCCTGTTAAAATTTTTTTTTTTTTTTTGACAGTGGCCTGGCCACCGTGGCCAGGCCACTGCCGGCCACGGCAGCGGCCGTGGCCAAAAGGGGGGGGGGGGGGGTTCCCCCCCCCCCTGTTATTTTTTTTTTTTTTGACAGTGGCCTGGCCACCGTGGCCAGGCCACTGCCGGCCATGGCAGCGGCCGTGGCCGGAGAAGACAAAAGGGGGGGGGGGGGGTTTCCCCCCCCCCCTGTTAAATTTTTTTTTTTTTGACAGTGGCCTGGCCACCATGGCCAGGCCACTGCCGGCCACGGCAGCGGCCGTGGCCGGAGAAGACGGCCACGGTCTGGCCGTGGCTGGAAAATTATTAAAAAAAAAATTTTGTAGAGGGTGGGGGCTTACCTTGGTCGAGAGAAGAAGCCGGAGTCGGAGGAGAATGCCGGGGAGCCGAGCACCAGAGGGGGGGAGCCGGAGCATCGAAGGTGGGAGCCAGATTTTTTTTGGAGGGCGGCGGCTAGGTCAAGACGGGGAAGAAGAAGAAGGGGCCGATTATATATAAGTAATTAGCGACGCAATTATTTGCGTTGCTAATTGGTCGCAATATTTTTTTTAATTTATTATGTATTAGCGACGCATTAATGCGTCGCTAATCCATCGTTAATTTAGTTTTATTAATTTTATGAAAAAATAGCGACGCAAATAATTGCGTCGCTAATGCGTCGCTAACTTGGCGCCAATGTCCGACGGAAATTTATTTTTATTTTCTAGGAATTGCGTCGCTAAGGCATCGCAATATTTTTTTAATATTTTAATTGATTAAAATAATAACTTATTACAATAATTGCGATGCATACAGTGCATCGCAATAATTTTTAAATATTTATAAATGATAATATTTATAATTTATGATAATAATTATGATGCAAATTTTGCATCGCAATTTTTTAATATTTTTAATTAGATATATTTATTTAAAAACATTGTGACGCAAATTAGCATCACAATATTATATTTCTTTTATTTATTAATACTGATAAAAATCATATTTACTAAAAATAATTGCGACGCATACATTGCGTCGCAATATTTGTTTATTTTTTTTCTAAAATGCATCGCTACGGCATCGCAATAATTTTTTAATATTTATAATGATAATATTTATAATTAATGATAATAATTGCGATGCAAAATTGCATCGCAATATTTTTTTTAAACTTTTTATATTTATTTAAAAATATTGCGACGCAACTTATGCGTCGCAATTATATTTCTTTTATTTATTAATACTGATAAAAATCATATTTACTAAAAATAATTGCGACGCATACATTGCGTCGCAATATTTGTTTATTTTTTTCTAAAATGCATCGCTACGGCATCGCAATAATTTTTTAATATTTTAATGATAATATTTATAATTATGATAATAATTGCGATGCTTATTGTGTCGCAATATTTTTTTTAAACTTTTTAATTACATATATTTATTTAAAAATATTGCGATGCAACTTATGCATCGCAATATATATTTTTTTATTTATTAATACTGATAAAAATTATATTTACTAAAATAATTGCGATGCATACATTGCGTCGCAATATTTATTTATTTTTCTTCTAAAATGCATCGCTACGGCATCGCAATAATTTTAATATTTTTTTTAAAATTTTTATAACTTTTTTTAATAATTATAAATGATTCGATGGTTGCGATCGATCGAAGCCATTATCGATCCCGGTCGGCGATGATCCAACGGTTGCGATCGATCCAAGCCATGATCGATCCCGGTCGGCGATGATCCGACGGTTGCGTCGATCGAAGCCATTATCGATCCTGGTCGGCGACGATCCGATGGTTGCGATCGATCCAAGCCATGATCGATCCCGATCGGCGATGATCTGACGGTTGCGATAGATCCAAGCCATTATCGATCCCGGTCGGCGATGATCCGATTGTTGTGATCAACCCAAGCCATGATCGATCCCGATCGGCGTTGACCTATCTCAGACCGTCGTGATCGATCGGATCGGTGACGATATTATGGTACTTATGATCGATCGAAGCCATGCATGATCGATCCCGGTCGACGACTACCGATCTCGGACTATCGCGATCGATCGGATCGGTGACAATCCGACGGTTGCGATCGATCGAAGTCATGATCGATCCCGATCGATGACGATCGATGGTACTTGCGATTGATCGAAGCCATGATCGATCCCGGTCAGTGAGATCCGGTTGCGATCGACCCAAGCCATGATCGATCCGGTCGGTGACGATCCGACGGTTGTGATCGATCCAAGCCATGATCGATCCCGGTCGGCGATGATCCGACGGTTGCGATCAACCCAAGCCATGATTGATCTCAGTCGGCGTCGACCTATCTCGTACCGTCGCGATCGATCGGATCGGCGACGATCCGATGGTACTTGCGATCGATCGAAGCCATGATTGATCCCGATCGGCGATGATCCGACGGTTGCGATCGATCCAAGCCATGATCAATCCCGGTCGGCGATGATCCGACGGTTGTGATCGACCCAAGCCATGATTAATCCCGGTCGGTGTCGACCTATCTCGGACCGTCGCGATCGATCGGATCGGCGACGATCTGACGATACTTGCGATCGATCGAAGCCATGATCGATCCCGATCGACGACTATCGATCTCGAACTGTCGCGATCGATCGGATCGGTGATGATCGACGGTTGCGATCGATCGAAGCCATGATCGATCCCGGTCGGCGACGATCTGACGGTACTTGCGATCGATCGAAGCCATGATCGATTCTGATCGGTGAGGATCCGACGGTTGCGATCGACCCAAGCCATGATCAATCCCGGTCGGTGACGATCCGACGGTTGCGATCGATCCAAGCCATGATCGATCCCGGTCGACGATGATCCAACGGTTGCGATCGACCCAAGCCATGATTGATCCCGGTCGGCGTTGACCTATCTCGTACCGTCATGATCGATCGGATCGACGATGATCCGACGGTACTTGCGATCGATCGAAGCCATGATCGATCCCGATCGGCGATGATCCGACGGTTGCGATCGATCAAAGCCATGATCGATCTCGATCGGCGATGATCCGACGGTTGCGATCGACCCAAGCCATGATCGATCCCGATCAGCGTCGACCTATCTCGGATCGTCGCGATCAATCAGATCGGCGACGATCCGACGGTACTTGCGATTGATGGAAGCCATGATCGATCCTGGTAGGCGATGATCCGACGGTTGCGATCGATCCAGCCATGATTGATCCCGTCAGCGATGATCCGATGGTTGTGATCGACCCAAGCCATGATCGATCCCGGTCAGCGTCGACCTATCTCGTACCATCGCGATCGATCGGATCGGCGATGATTCGATGGTACTTGCGATCGATCGAAGCCATGATCGATCTCGGTCGGCGATGATCCGACGATTGCGCTCGATCCAAGCCATGATCGATCCCGGTCGACGATTATCTGACGGTTGCGATCGACCCAAGCCATGATCGATCCCGGTCGACGATGACCTATCTCAGACCGTCACGATCGATCAGATCAGCAACGATCTGACGGTTGCAATCGATCCAAGCCATGATCGATCCCGGTCGGCGATGATCCGACGGTTGCGATCGATCCAAGCCATGATCGATCCGGTCGGCGACGACCTCTCTTGGACTGGCGATCGATCGGATCGGCGACGATCTGACGGTTGCAATCGATCGAAGCCATGATCGATCCTGGTTGGCGATGATCTGACGGTTGCGATCGACCCAAGCCATGATCGATCTCGATCGGCATCAACCTATCTCGGACCATCGCGATCGATCGGATCGGTGACGATCCGACGGTTGCGATCGATCCCGGTCGGCGACGCTCTGACGGTACTTGCGATCGATCGAAGCCATGATCGATTCTGATCGGCGAGGATCCGACGGTTGCGATCGACCCAAGCCATGATCAATCCCGGTCGGTGATGATCCGACGGTTGCGATCGATCCAAGCCATGATCGATCCCGATCGGCAATGATCCAACGGTTGCGATCGACCCAAGCCATGATTGATCCCGGTCGGCGTCGACCTATCTCGTACCGTCATGATCGATCGGATCGACGATGATCCGATGGTACTTGCGATCGATCGAAGCCATGATCGATCCCGATCGGCGATGATCCGACGGTTGCGATCGATCAAAGCGATGATCGATCCCGATCGGCGATGATCCGACGGTTGCGATCGACCCAAGCCATGATCGATCCCGGTCAGCGTCGACCTATCTCGGACCGTCGCGATCGATCGGATCGGTGACGATCCGATGGTACTTGCGATTGATGGAAGCCATGATCGATCCCGGTAGGCGATGATCCGACGGTTGCGATCGATCCAAGCCATGATTGATCCCGGTCAGCGATGATCCGACGGTTGTGATCGACCCAAGCCATGATCGATCCCGGTCAGCGTCGACCTATCTCGTACCATCGCGATTGATTGGATCGGCGATGATCCGACGGTACTTGCGATCGATCGAAGCCATGATCGACCCTCGGTCGGCGATGATCCGACGATTTGCGCTCGATCCAAGCCATGATCGATCCCGGTCGGCGATTATCTGACGGTTGCGATTGACCCAAGCCATGATCGATCCGGTCGGCGATGACCTATCTCAGACCGTCGCGATCGATCGGATCGGCGATGATCTGACGGTTGCGATCGATCCAAGCCATGATCGATCCCGGTCGGCGATGATCCGACGGTTTGCAATCGATCCAAGCCATGATCGATCCCGGTCGGCGACGACCTCTCTTGGACTGTGGCGATCGATCGGATCGGCGATGATCTGATGGTTGCAATCGATCGAAGCCATGATCGATCCTGGTCGGCGATGATCTGACGGTTGCAATCGACCCAAGCCATGATCGATCCCGATCGGCATCAACCTATCTCGGACCATCGCGATCGATCGGATCGGCGACGATCCGATGGTACTTGCGATCGATCGAAGCCATGATCGATCCCGGTCAACGACTACCGATCTCGGACTGTCACGATCGATCGGATCGGTGACGATCCAACGGTTTGCGATCGATTGAAGCCATGATCGATCTCGATCGGCGATGATCCGACGGTTGCCATCGACCCAAGCCATGATCGATCCCGTTCGGCAACGAGTGATCTCGAACCGTCGCGATCGATCCGATCGGCGACAACCCGACGGTTGTGATCGATCGAAGCCATGATCGATCACAGTCGATGACGATCGATCTCGGACATTATAATTTTTAATTATATTTTCTAATTTATTGCGTCGCTAATGCCTCGCTAATTTGGTATTATGAATTTCTTTTAAAATATTGTGACGCATTAATTTGCGTCGTTAATAAAAATTTTTTATTACTTTACTGTTTTATTGCATCGCTATTACGTCGCTAATTAACATATTTATTTTTAACAAAACATTGCGATGCACTGGATTGCATCGTAATATTTTATTTCATAATACTATTTTCTTAAAATAAATTTATTTAAATTAATTGCGATGCAATTATTGCATCGCTAAATTTAAAAATAATTTTTATTTTTTTGGTTATTGCGTCGCTAATGCGTCACTATTTAAAAAAATTAAGTTTTTTAAAAAAATTGCGACGCACTGTTTGCGTCGCAATATTTTTTTTTCATATTAATATTTATACAAATTAATTTCATTTAAAATAATTGCGACGCAATTAGTGCATCGCTAAATTAAAATTAATTTTTATAATTTTCTGGTCTATTGCGTCGCTAATGCGTCGCTATATAAAATTATTATGTTTTTTAAATATATTGTGACGCACTGAGTTGTGTCGCAATATTTTTATTTCATAATTATAGTTTATTTTTATTAATATTTGCGATGCAATTTTTGTGTCGCTATATTAAATATATTTTTTCTTATTTTATGTTTATTGCATCGCTAATGCGTCACTATTTAACATAATTAATTTTTTTAAAAACATTGCGACGCACTTATCTGCATCACAATATTTTATTCCTTTAATAATATTTTTAAAAATACATTTTATAAATATTGCGATGCATTTTGCATCGCTAAATATAATTTTTTTTTTAATTTTATGGTTTATTCAGTCGCTAATGCGTCGCTATTTGCGTCGCAATATTTTTTTGACGCGGAGGCATCGCAATGTAGTCGCATTTTTAGCGACGCATAATTGCGTCGCTAAAATTACATCGCTATTTCATTATTTCTTGTAGTGTTTAACTTTCTTATTATATGTTTTAAATCTTACTTATATAAATTATTTTGTTATTTATTTTAAAAATATACACTTTTGCCCAAGCATGGTTTGTGCTTTGTATCTAAGCTCTCCTCAGAGTTTTTTGCACATAAGTGTGCATAGCACTTTTAATAATATTGATCTTGAATCCATGTCATTAAGATATTGAGCTACTTGTTGATAGCTAAGGATCAATGTTTTAGCAAATAGAAAAATCAGTATGAAGTTTCTATAGTAATAATTGGATTAAAAGGTATATCAATTTTTTTTTTTGGCTTGAAGTTACAATTGGCATCACTCACACACATAAGGGCTACTTCACTCAAGAATATAAAGATTAATGCTTAATATTTACAAATGCTATCTTTTGTCCTTCTTTGATCACTTTTTAATTTCTTATTTTGATGAGCAACAATTGAGATGCAAGTGCAAAATTGAACTTGAATATTTAATTATAAATTTTTAATTGTAAAAGGATAGCATTGGTGATTTTTGCTATGTTTAATTTATTTTTGGTTTTTGGCAAAAGCATATTAACTAGGTCTTTCCTCATGTTAGTATCATATGACTTCTTTTAGTATTGAGTTATCATCTCATTTAGGTTATGTAAGAGATGCTAAGTGGCAATCCACATTTAACACACTTCAGTGTAGTCCATGGAAAACAAATATAATCTTCAGAATTTGTTTGTAGTTGTCAAAAATATCTATGAAATCTCTTTTCAGAAATTATTTATGGGAACACCACCATTAGAGCTTAAAACATGAATATCTCCCAAGTAAAAAGGGGTATGAAATAGCTAAGCCTTGAATCTTGAACAATGTTGTCATGGGCACGCATAAAATGCAAAGTGTATGGCACCAAGGATTAAGAGTACAAAGCATTAGATATCAAAGATTAGGCACTTCTTATATTGTCTACAAGGCACATTCATCTAGGAATACATGAGACTAAAAAGGTACATACTTTTAACCTGATTTGAAGCATAAGAAAAATATTTCTTTCTTAATAAGCTATTTTTTATAATTTTTTATTAAGTCTATCATATCTATTGGACTATATTGGCTATATAATGCACCATTTCATGCATAATTATTTTTTTATCCAATAAAAAAGTCAAAAATTGAAAGATAAAAAGATGAAATATAAAAAATTATGCTATTATTTAAGAAAGAGAAGGGAAGACATCAAGAGGCTATAGATTTCAATTAAGAAGAGGAATGTTTTCGATTCAACTAATAGACCAATTATATTACTATTATATTTTTTTTTAGATTTTTTATGTTATATTTTAAGCCTTACTTATATAAATTATTTAATAAATTATTTTAAAAATAGGCGCCTTTGTTCAGATACATTTTGCTCCTTTTACCTAGGCTCCAAAAGCCTTTAATTTTTTGCCTTTAACTGTGCCTAGCATTTTGAAAAACTAATCTTTAAATTGTTATCTCTAAGATATTGAGCTCCTTATCAATAGAAAAATTGGTAGTTTCTACAGCCAAGGCATCATCATTTTTTTTTCTTTTATTTTGCTTCAAGCTACATTTGTATCACTTGCGCACTTAAGGACTCATCTTCACCTCTTACTCCATGTCAATGGCCACTTTCCCTTTAATATTTGAAGATAAATCATTTCAAGAAGCAATGTAAATAGCCTTGGTCAGGGATATTATAAGATTATAATATTATAACATATATAATATATTATAATATTATAATATTATATATTTGAATTGTTTTTTAGTTATCCATGTTAAAGATATATTTATAATAAATAAGAAAAAGAAAATATTTTTTACTTACCAAACTCATTTTTTAGAGATCAAAAATTAGAAAATTGGCATTGACTGATTTCTTTTTCAGGGATGACATTGCACGATCCAACGATTGATATCTTTACAAAGAAAATTGGCATGTTTTCGGTCTACGATTGTAAACATTATCATTGATACTGCTTAATTGTATCCTCTAGGTTTAGCTTCTTTACTGCAATTCAAAGATCTACAGTTGACAGAATCCAGTCTGAGTTGAATGGCATTGGCTTTTAGCTCATAAAACAGATAAAACTATTTGGATGTGTATCCTACGGTGCCATTTATGCTACTGCTCCAACGTCTGTCGGTCTTCGACGTTTCATCCACGCAAACCGTATGATCGGTGACCGAAGCAATCTTGGTCTGGTCGTCCACTCTTTTCACATCAAAGCGATCGAAGAAATTTTTTTCTACAGCGTGTGCTTGGCTGAAGGTGGCGACAATTGTGAACTGTAGTCCACTCCCATCTTCTACGGCACAACATGGCTAAATTTTCCACAAGGGATGAGGTTTACTGACTTCAGTCTGAGAAGCCATTGGTCTTCTCCATCGACTGACTTCAGTCTGAGAAGCAAATTGCTTCGTTGAGTGGCAATTTGCCAGATTGGATAGCAGGCTTAAAGAATCTCACATATCTTGATCTTTCAATGAATTCGCTGTCTGGCAACTTGCCAGATTGGATAGCAGGCTTAAATAATCTCACATATCTTGATCTTCAATGAATTCGCTCTCTGGCAACTTGCCAGATTCAATAGCAGGCTTAAAGAATCTCACATATCTTAATCTTTCAATGAACTCGCTTCTGGTCCTCTTCCTAAAAGTCTCGGACAGGTCTCTCATCTAGCCAATTTGGATCTCTCTCATAACTCCTTGGAGGGTGAACTGACCGAAGAACATTTTGCTAACCTCACAGGTTTACAATACTTGGCAGTAGATTTCAACTTATTGGTTCTAAATGTTAGCTATGATTGGGCCCCTCCCTTTCAACTCGAATATATCGGCATGAGCTCTTGTCGAGTGGGCCCTAAATTCCCTTCGTGGCTCCGAACTCACGGACGTTAAACATATTACAATTATCCAATTCTGGAATCTTGGGTTCTGTTCCTGAATGGTTGTGGAACCTCACCTCTCTTGGAATACTAGATCTCTCCCATAATGTCATCAGCAGCACCATTCCACAAGTTCCATCAAATATACGGTATCTGGATTTGATGAACACTTCATTGCACGAACCAATTCCTCCTAATATCAGCAAAATATTTCCTAATCTAGCAACTCTGGTTCTATCCACAAATAGCATAAATGGTAGCATTCCCTTATCTTTATGCGACGTGTACTTAGACATACTTGATATTTCAAATAATAATCTATCAGGGAAATGCCCACCTTGTGAGCAGTATTTTCCAAGTTTTATCTCGTTATCAGACAATAACATAATTGGAGGTATTCCTAGCTCGCTTTGTTCTTCCTTTGGACTGGTTTTCTTAGACTTGAGCAACAACATTATGTCTGGTGATTTCCCTCCATCTTTGAAGAGTTGTAAGAAATTGAAGGGCCTTGATCTTGGTGGCAATAGATTCAGCGGTATCATACCAACTTGGGTAGCAAAAAGCCTACCAAATTTGGAACGACTTCGCATACGATCAAATATGTTTGTGGGTGAAATTCCACAAGAATTATCTCAGATTGAAAATCTACATGTTGTAGATCTCTCACACAACAATTTCTCTGGATCCATACCAAGGAGCTTTGGTGATTTTTTTCTCATGCAGACTCCTGATCCAAAGTATTTGCCTTTTGATTTCGATCTACCTATATACATTGAGGCTTCTCAGTCTACTCTGTATACAATTGAAGAATATGGATAAAATGATACTGGACACTAAAGGAAAAGAAGACCTCTATGAAAGTCAACCACTTTTTCTCATTACAATCATAGATCTCTCAGCGAACAACTTGTCTGGAAGTATTCCTGAGAAGCTACTTAGTCTTCCTGCATTGATGAGCTTAAACCTATCTGGTAATCATCTAACGGGAGAAATATCAAGAAGATTGGCAATATGCAACTACTAGACTCTCTTGATTTATCAAGGAATCAGTTCTCTGGTGCAATTCCTTCTACATTGACCAACTTAAGTTTTTGAGCTCGTTAAATTTATCTTACAACAATTTATCAGGAAGAATTCCAACTGGCAGACAACTCGACACTATTAATAGTCCTTCCAATTACATTGGTAATCCTTTTCTTTGTGGATTACCTATAATGAAGACATGTGAAGGTGATGGGACGACAGATCAAGCTCCAAAAGATGTAGATGGTGATGGTAATACCCAGGCTCCAGACACCTCTAGTGAAGGTCAGGACAAGATGATTTGGTTCTACCTTGGGATAGCACTAGGATATGCGGTTGGGTTTTGGACAATCCTTGGCATATTACTTCTCAACAAGACTTGGAGGATTATGTATTTTCAATTTGTAGATACCTCATATGATAAGATTTATGTGGCTATCTTATTAAGCTTCAAAAGACTAAAGGGGAGATTTCTTCAAGGATGAAGTCATGATCAATAAGCATTGATCTAGTTGAAGTGATATGAGGACTGTACTAGTGTAATTCACCTTGTTGCTCATGGTGCAATTTCTCTTTTAGTATGTCTTGGCTAAATAAAGCTTGAATATAGCTTCATTTTGATTTGGCAAGTTTGACATGTTTAAGCGTTATTGTTGTTCATTTTGATGATGACCACATCGACCAGGTTAAGATATGGTTCATTATTTATGGAGTTCTTTTCACATATTCCTCCTGTACTGGTTAATTAAATTTAACTAACTATGTAGAGAGGCTAAAAGAAGCATCTCTCTCACCGCGAATGGTAGAAGAAGATATAAAGAAAGGTCTTCTGTCCTATTTTATTTCAAGAATATATTTTCGTCTTTTCTAAGAGCCACGTATCTCTCCCAAAGTGCTATCCCACTTGGACCTAGAGATCTTGCAAGCATTTGGCTAGATCTGAACTCAAGGACCTTCACATCCCTTCCCAAAGTGCTATCCCACTTGGATCTAGAGATCTTGCAACCATTTGGCTGTATTCTTTTCCTACCACATCTATCTACATTAATAAATTCCAAGAGGTAACTATTTGATTCATAGTTCAAAAAAGATTTTGTAACTTTTCTGTCCGACAATGCTGTGAGTGACCGGTTTAAGAAGTTGGCTCACAGTTCACTAAGAAATAATTGCATTTGAAATTTTTGGAGACCTTTGGAAGATAGATTGATCAAATATTAAAACATCTAAGGATCTCAAATAGACCAATCTTTGCTTTGTTTTAGGCACCAGAATTACTTGAATTCGTATAAGAATAATTTTGGGGGATCGGCATTCCACCATTCCTTGGATTGTAGACTCCCTCTCCCGTATGCCAATGGAACCATACCCCAAGCCTACAATATCTTGGTCTTTCATTTAATTTACTTACGCAATGCCAGCGGAATTTCTCATCCATTTCATTTAATTTACTTTGTGAGCTCCGCAAAATCATCTAATCGGCTAAATGCATTGGATAATTCGCGACGCCAATTTGCTTAGTTAATTAGATGTCAATAGACGTCGCGAATTAGCGCCCCAATAAAATATGCGCACAACCCATCAGCCCTTATTTCTTCACTCGCTAGCGTACTAACCGGCGCTTTCTTCTCGTGGCCCTCTTCCTCCGAAAGGCTATCTTCTTGCAGCTTAATAATCTCCTGTTGCGTGGTCTGCCATCGACACAGAAGAGGGAATTTGAGTTACCGCGCTACTCCTAGGGTTTAGACTTCGGCGCTTTCTTCTCGCGGCGCTCTTCCTCCGAAGGTGAGATCCCTAACTTTTGTTTGATGGATCTTTTGTTATATGTGGTTCATATTAGCTATTTTGATTTGTTTATGAGATATGCAGGAGTTTTGGTACCTGTGTTTCACTCTTCTATATATATATATATATTTGCCCTATTTATAATCTGTCCTTCTTGGTGGAACACCATCATAATCTGTCCTTGGTGGAATAGTAAGCAAACCCTATGAATGAAGGTTATGAGAAGGGTTAGGGACTGCTCTGGTTGAAATGTGCTTAATGGATCATTGAAAATTGAAACTAGCTTAGCACACAAGCATTACATTTGTTTGCAGGAACTCATGAAATTCATTTCAATATCTAGTTACCTATATCTGGACAACCTAAAATATAACTCTGGATGAGGACACTTGGTTTTAGGTGTTGAAGTAGTGCCGGACTCGCCATCTTATTTGCCCGACTCTTGGGACATTGAAGGATAGAAATGTGTACTCTTTATCCACTTTTTGGTTTTAGGTCCGTAATTTTGTAGTTGACAGAGGCCTTTTAAAGTTAAAAAAATAAAACCCTCTCCAGTGGAGGAAATACATTTTCTATTTCCACCCAAGTACATCTGATATTCCTGAAACAGAGTCATAAGATCAGTACTTCAGAAAACACTGGGCAATCGCAAACATGGGGTGGTTGACTGAAATCTTAGATCAAGGGTTGAGAAAATCTGTTGGCAAGAGAAAATTCATGGCAATGCTCTATATTTGTAATATTTGATAGAAGTATCAAAAACTAGCTCTTTTCTTTTTCATTAGCTACATTGTGATTGAGAATAAGTTTGATGAACTTGAGATTTTGTTATCAGTAGATGCAACTTTGCTGCTAATATTACTTTTATTAAGGTGTGAAATAGTGTTCTATAGCGCTAGAAAGAATCCTCCAAATGAAACATATATTTAGATGTGGTTTGTTGGCATAAGCTTGTATCACTATTGCTGCCATAATTTTCACTGAAGAAGCTGAAGACATTCCTATGAAAGAAGACAGTTGCCAATCAACTCCTTTGCCTGCTGAGCTGTAGATGCATTGATTAGGAAGTCGTTGAGAGTTTTCCGTATGTGATGTTTCATTGTTATGGTGTACAGTTAAGCACTTCATTTTGTTTTATTGCATTAAAAGGGCATTAGTTCATTAAGTATCCTGCAGACACAAGAAAACAGCTTCATAACTTTTTCTTTTCTTTTTTCCGTTCCCTTAGCTTAACATGTTGGTTGTTTCTATAATGGTCCCATTTTGTTGATTATGTCCGTAGTGGACGGAACAGAAGAATGTGTTTTTGTTTTGATGCTTGCTTTTGATCTTCACCATGAATGTTATAGTAGCACTAGATTAGAACTGCACTGACAAGGTGAGGAAGCGGAGAGGAATAAAGAGAACCTACTCTAGGAAATGCCAAGACTTTGAAAGGAGTTACAAATGATGTTAAAAGAACTAATCCGGCAGAACAGCTCTGCCTGGAGTTATTGGTTTGTCTCCCAATCAAATACCAAGAATACCCATAACAGTCTATTCTATTCAATTATTCTGCTTTCCATGTCATCATTATGATGTCTATGCAAATTTTTAACGTCTCTTTTATTCTGGACTGTTGCTGGGTGACATCTTAAAAAAAAGAAAACTTTTCTTGCCATAATGCTAAAGAAACAGCAGGAGGAAATAAAAGCAGCAGTTAAACAAGCAAATGCTGCATAGACTGTAGCATTAGGCATAGATACAGGATGAAGATAGATGTTAAGACTGACATCAGCCAGGAGGGATGGGATGAAAATTACAAATATTCTAGGGAATTGAAGGTTTTCTAGGGTCTCCAAGGTTGCTTTAGCAAAAATAATATTTAAGAACGTAGATTGAGATAATTTGGTCAAAAACAATTCATTAAAGGAAATTCTCAGAAAGAGTAGCAGGTAGAGGGACAACGAGAGGTCAGGTTTTAAGATTATGTAGACAGGGATGATGCTGAGGATCCAGAGAAGCTGGAGCTAGTAGTGGAATGAATGGCAAGAAGACTCGAGACCAGATCCCAAAAAATGAGGGCTTTTGGGTATTTCAGTTGCATTTTTGCTGCATATATATACTAAAGAGAGACGGGATTGACAGATGCTGCAAAAAAATAAGATAGAAAAGTGCATAATGTTGATATATTCTTGCTGTTGCTTTTCTCCTTGGCTTTTGCATTTTCACAAAGTTTTTGCAATTTTCACCTTTTACCTTTTTTAAAGTTGCATTTGAAATATTTTAACATGCCTAAAGGCATAGCAAATGTTTTGCTGAAGTTCTCATTGTTATCAAGACCACTTTTGAATTGCAGTTTCAAAGCCTATAATAAACTGATAAGTAAGGCATGCTATAGTGAATGGCACATCTCATTTAATTCTAAAACATCATGAATGAGTTCCATTACCGATTTGATGTACAAGATTTACCATGTTGTTTCTCATATATGAAATAATTTACATTTTGTTTTTTGCTGCTAAAGTTCATATTTGATGTCCAGGAAATGCTTCAAGATTTGCTATTTTATGTCCTACCTGTAGAGCTGGGCTGGAGGATCCATGATGATGTAAGGGCAGTTGCTGCTGAGGCATTGATACCTACTGCTGCAGCCATAGTCTCCCTTAATGACAAAACATTGCATTCAATTGTTATGTTGCTTTGGGATATTTTGTTATGGGTGGAATTGAAATGTAGGCCTATAAGCGGAGCATTTTTTTTTAGGATCAAGTTTATTTATAATATCAGTGCCTACAGCTATTTATAATTATCATGTCTCTTTATTTATCATGTATCATTAATTGTATAAGCAAGTTTAAATTTTATTTTCATCAAATAAATTTATAAAAAAATTATAAAAATATTGTGATGCTATTGCAATGCAAATTTTGGTTGCTAAAGTAAATTGCTAAATAGCGACACTAGTGGCATTGCTAAATTACGGTGCAAAACTATGTTGCAACGTAATGGCGCATTAATTACGTTGCCATATTGTGACACAAGTATGTAGGGAGAAATAGTCTCTGAGGCATGCATATTTTTAAAAATTGATAACTATTATCATTGCGGAAATTAAAAGAGTACATATTAATCTATCTAATATGCATCAAGATCATATCTTTGCCTATATATTCAGGGTCGTTTGATCTAAAATATGCATATAAAAACATCAAGATCATATCTTGATCTTCAAGATGACTAGTCACACTATTATCTTGAAGCCTGCCTTAAGATCTAGGGATCAAATCACTTACCTTAAGAACAGTAGGCAAATCCTTTTGCTCTGCAGCCGTTCAATCGTCCGGCCTCTAGTATCGTCCACGCGAAGCCCCGAATGATCTGATTTTCGGAAGTGCTAGCTCGCGGAAAAATAGCTTTGCTGATCTTGAATCCTCTCACTTGAATCTTCCTTCAAGATCCATCAGGTTTCCGCTAACACCAGAATCACCAGGATTTTCTATTTTAACATTTTAGAATTACAATCCACGATAATTTAGAATTACAATCCACGACAAATCGTGTATTGTTGTTCTATTTGTTCTGTGTTCTCTGGAGGGAATGCCCTTTATTTATAGCCTAGATTAGCCTTGACATTTAATTCTGACATTTAAGAATCCGTCGTTTGGTAAAAGCGAAGAGACGCTGAAGGTGCGGCGCTTGGTTTAATTCCGACGTTTGGAGAAAACCAAGGAGTCGCGGCATTTGGTTTAGTTCCATCGTTCGGAGAAAACCAAAGAGACGAGGGATAAATCCGACGTTCGGTAATAAATGTCATGCATTAAATTCTATCTCATGAGATGAGATTTTAGCCATCTCATCATATGAGATCCATATTCGAGAGGTTTTGGTTCTGATCTGAATTTATTTGACTTAACCCACATAGATCATGGTCCAAGCCTAAATCAAATTTGGCTAGTCCTGAATCTATTTAAATTCAAATCAAATCTAATTTCAAATCAATATTTGAAATTGACTTGTCCTTCTAATAGACTTAAACCAAATTGAATCTTATTCAATTGTACTTAACCCAATTGAAATAATTCAATCAATCAAATTGATTAATTAAATTATATACGATTCTCAATCGTTGATCACAAATAGATCATCCTAGGAAACTTCTATGCATGTGACTCTCTATGTTCGAACCTAAGCCGATAGCATAGAAACAACTTTCTATACTAATCGATGTGCCCATCTAGCAATGGAACCCGACGTTCGGATAGGTCGAAGAGTTGCCGAGCAAACTCCAAGAACCCTAAGAAACAGTTACCGTATAATTCATCCTCTTGACCACAAATGCTAAGGATGGCTTGTCAACTCTAAATAGCAAATCCATAAAGTGATTTCAACTTTAGTGATCATGTGACTTTCACATGAAGTGCCTTGGCCAAGGTCTTGCTAAATTGAAACACAAGCATTTCTCCTTTTAATGGGATAGGTCAAATTCCATCTTGATCCACAACAGACTACCACAAGTACTTGACTGCACCCAGTAACCTTTCGTAGCTGGATTAGAAATCCAGGTGGTCCGGCACCTAAGTACAATGAGTTGCTTGTAAGCCACTAGTTGTGATCTTCAGGTCTGAAGGATACTTATACCTATATCTTCTCGAATTAACTCTTGACAGCAGAGTATCCGGAAATGAGTCACGTTCAGTAAAATGTACTCCTACACTTTTACCTGTATGTCATACCAGTGTATCTACACTCCTTGGTTAAGAGGATAACCAACAAATATGATATACAACGTCCTATAATTGATAGTACTATGGCCATGTCATAGTATATCATTTGGTCGCAAACTCTTTTAAGGACCTTCTAAGATAAATCCTCCTTATCGTGAGGAAGATTGTTGGCCCAGATGGCAACCCAAGAGGGGGGGGGTGAATTGGGTTCTTAAAAATTTAAGACTTTTAAAATTTAAATTGAGATGTGCAAGTGAAGGGATCAACTAATAAGCAAAGCACAAACACAAGTATATGAGAGATAGAGAAGAGACAATTAAGCACGGCAAACACAAGATATTTTATAGTGGTTCGGTGCAACCAACACCTACGTCCACTCCCAAGACTCACTTGGGTCCACACTATAATCTCTCTAGATTACAGCCGAGTTGTTTTACAAGTTCACAACTCAAACTTGTTGTTTTTCCGGGATCACAACGAACCCAGCCGATTTTACACGGGCTCACCGGCACCAAACCCAAACACAAGCTATACCTAGCTTGTACCGAGGTTTAACAACCTCCTCTAGTTTAATCCCTCAGATTAAACTAGACACAAACAAATAAAATGAGTTTAATTACAAGCAGCTCCTTTTTGAGCAGATATTTCAAAATAGAAATGAGTTTAGAAAAGCCTGAATATTTAGAGCTTGAGAGCTGGCTTGGCTTCTTTGGTTTCCTTCCTTCAACTCCTCTTGATGTTGAATCAGGCCTCAGCACCGATTCTTCACAGATTTGAGCTTTGGAGTTGGGTTGAAGCTTTTTCTCCCTTTTTCTTGAATGTGGAAGATCTTTGATTTGCTCTTGAAAGCGTTGGGATCTCCTCTTGAATCTTTTGTAGAATGTAGCTCTGGAGTGCACGAATCTCACTCTTGGATTTCACTCCTTTTGAATCTCTCTTCGTTGAGCTAAAAGATTTTTCCAAGAATGCTCTGTTTTTCCCTCTTTTCAAATGATATTCTTTTCTCTCTTTTTGATTTTCTCTATTTTGATTTGAAAAGAACTCCTCTATTTATAGAATCTGCAAAAATATATCCGTTAGAGTCAAGGAAAAATAGCCGTTATTTAAAATCTAACCGTTGGAGCTGATGTGTCAACTCAAAAATTCGCGCCCAGATTCGGGGAGTCGGCTCGAGTACTGTGCGAGTCGGCTCGAGCAATCGAATCCAGAACGCACCAAAAAGTGAGTCTCCAGGGGTCGACTCGTGAAAATCTGGGAGTCGACTCGTGACTTTCAGGGGTCGACTCGCGAAAAGCTGGGAGTCGACTCGAGAGGCACTCAAAAATGAGTCTTTCTGCCGTCTGAGTCGAGTCGGCTCGCACAGTCATGAGTCGGCTCGAGAAAGTTCAGGGGTCGACTCGGAAACTCTCGAGTCGGCTCGGGACTGATACAAAAATCAGAAAACATTCTGATTTGCTTTGAAAATCATCCCAACCAACTTTGAAATATAAATATGACTTAGATAATGTTGATTTAACAGTAATGCTCAATTTCAAAGCATTTTCATTAAGTCATTGATCTTTAAAAGATTGGTATAGAAAATCATTTTTGAATTCATAAGTATAGCTCACTGAAACATATATTCAATTGATTCAAGAAACTCATTATATTTTTAATAGTTCATAGTTTCCAATTTGAAATTGCTCATAGTAAGAATATTTCATTGATTGACTTATCATGTTCATAGCCTTTTAGAAAGTAAAGCAATGTCTTTTGGAAATCATCAAAATCAATAAGTTGGGGCAATTATGTTTCAATAATTTCTCAACAATCTCCCCCTTTTTGATGATGACAAAAACATTGAGTATATGTTCATGATTGATTTAGTGAATTAATTTTGTGTTCATAGAAAGGCTCCCCCTCAATGAGGTAGCTCCCCCTATGAAACTTAATTAATTAACCCATTGTTTATCACAATCATAGACAATCATAAAACTATAAATCTCTCCCCCTTTTTTGTAATCAACAAAAAGTTAGATAAACATTCATTCAAATTTCATTGACATAAGGAAATAGAGAATTCATTTCATTCAAAAGTCTAGTACATCAAAATGTTCATACATTGATTTCATAAAGAAGCATAAAAACTTCAGTACAAAAAACTCTAGTAACTCAAAAATGAGTTCTTACAATTCTAGTTAGATGATCAACAATATTTTTCATTCCTTCAGATTGAATTTTTACATAGTCTTTGAGTTTTTCATCAACAAAGTGCAGCACTCTTAATTTTTCTTGAAGCTCTGCGTTGCTTGTGATATGTCTCTCCATCCACAAATGTCCTTAAGTTCTTCAAAGATATTCTTAAATCACACTTAAGGCTGATGAAGAGCCGAGAGTGGACTCAATCTTTGAAATACGATCATCAAGAGAATAAAGTGTTCTTTAAATCATAAACTTATTCTCAAATTCAGTTTTAAGCTTTCTTGATCTTCAAGTAAGGCTTTGAGTTGCAAAATTTGTTGATCTGAAAAGCTAGCAGAAGATGAAGTCTGAACAAGTTGGAGCAGGGGCTGGAGCAGAGGTAGAAACCAAGGGGCTCGGAGGTGCAGGCGAAGGATGTCTAACAGAGGTCTGCAGCCTCAGTATCTATGCTCTTTCCTCTGTCACTCTTTCTTTCCCAACTTCCATTTTCTTGACAAACCCCATGCGATGAATAGTAGCCAAGTATAATAATCTGTATGTCTTAATTCTTCTTTGGCTCATTATCAGAACACAATCCCTTGGCTTCGAAAAATAAAGTAAAATCATGCCATAGGGCAGACTGGATTTCCTTTTCCCGCACAATCTGCAATATACCAAAAATCATCCTAGGAAGATTGATTGGCTTCCCAGTACAATGCATCCATGACAAAAATATCTCTTTCAGAAACATAGTCAAATCCCCGTTTTGGGAAATAGAATCCTGCTGCAATATTGTGAAGCAATCTTAACTCAAGGCAGTTGACTAGCAAGAATTCTTCAAATCCAAAATCCCTGTTCAATAATCTGGATAGCTGGGGCCTATCTTCAGAAGCAAATGTAGAGGTCCAGACAAGGGTAATTCAATAATCTAGAAAGATGGGAGTAATGAAATTCTTACTCCTCTAACTTGCTAATAAGCCATCATCTCCTCTAGACAAATTCTTGTAAAATTCTTTAACAAAGCAGGGATAAGTGGGCATCCAAGAGACAAATTTCTCAAACCCATCTCGATTAACTGTCTACCAATGAAATCCCTCATTCTCAAACAATTCAAAATCCACTTCCTTCCAGTGGTACAATCCTACTGCTAGAAGGTCTACCTGGGAGGACGTGGAGCAGGAGCAGCAGCTGGAGGAGAAGCAGAGTGGAGTCCGAGCGGAAGGTCACGACGGACGCATCACGGTCCTTTCTCTTCACACCCGCCACCACTGCTCCTCGGGTTTTAGGTGCCATTGATGATTGGAGGTGATAAAAAGGGATTTGGAGTTTGGAGGGTTTGGGAGAGTTGGAGAGGATTTTTGATTTGGGTCGATAGAATGAGCGACCACGTCGAGTCGACTCGCGCAAGTCGAGTCGGCTCGCGACAAGTCACAGGCACAGACACGATCTCGAGTCGACTCGCTCAGAGAGGGGTCGACTCCTGAGTTTCAGCAGAAACTCGAGTCGACTCCGATACTCTCGAGTCGGCTCCGAGACATTTCAGAAAAAAATGAAATTTCTGAAATTGTCCGGAAAATGATCTTTTTGATTAAAAATCATGGATTGAGAGATCAAATGATATGAGTTCTAGATAAATTTCCTTAAGATTTTGAGAATTTGAAAGAATTCTAGATATATTTCCTTAAGGTTTCAAAATTTATTCAAAAGGATTACAAATTCCTAATTCTCCTCTAAGATACAAAATCTTTCTTCATTTAAAGGTTTAGTGAATATGTCAGCTAATTGTTCTTCAGTGTTTACATAATCTAAACAAATTTCATCATTAGCTACATGTTCCCTTATAAAATGATATCTAATTTCTATGTGTTTTGTTCTTGAGTGTTGAATTGGATTTTTAGTTAAGTTGATTGCGCTAGTGTTATCACATCTTATGGGTGTTTATCAAGTGTGATACCATAGTCTTCAAGTTGTCGCTTAATCCATAGGATTTGCGCACAGCAACTTCCAGCTGCTACATATTCAGCTTCAGTAGTTGATAATGCAACTGAATTTTGCTTTTTGCTAAACCATGTGATTAAGTTACTACCTAAGAATTGGCATGCACCACTTGTGCTTTTTCTATCAATTTACATCCAGCATAATCAGAATCTGAATATGCAATTAGGTTTAATGTGGAGTCTCTAGAATACCATAAACCTACATTTTTAGTTCCATTTAGATATCTTAAAATTCTTTTAACAGCTATTAAATGTGATTCTTTAGGTTCAGATTGAAATCTAGCACATAAACATACTGAAAACATGATATCTGGTCTACTTGCTGTTAAATAAAGAAGGGATCCGATTATACCTCGATAATACTTTTGATCAACCTTTTTACCTTCTTCATCTTTGTCCAGCTTGCATGAAGGACTCATTGGAGTTCCGAGGGGTTTCATTGTTTCCATACCAAACTTTTTGAGTAGTTCTCTTGTGTATTTGGTTTGGTTGATAAAGATTCCCTCCTTGCATTGTTTGATCTGGAGTCCAAGGAAGAAGTTGAGTTCTCCCATCATGCTCATCTCGAATTCTCCCTGCATCAACTTTGCAAATTCTTGACAAAGAGATTCGTTAGTAGCACCAAAAATAATGTCATCTACGTATATTTGTACTACAAGTAAATCTTTACTTTTCTTTTCAAAAACAAAGTTTTATCAACATTTCCTCTTGTAAAATCATTTTCTATTAAGAATTTACTTAACCTATCATACCAAGCTCTAGGTGCTTGTTTCAAACCATATAAAGCTTTGTGCAATTTAAAAACGTGATTTGAAAACTCGTGATCTTCAAAACCTGGTGGTTGTTCTACATAAACTTCTTCATTAATAAATCCATTTAAAAATGCGCTTTTTACATCCATTTGAAATAAGTTAATGTTCATATGACATGCAAATGCAAGTAATAGCCTAATGGCTTCTAATCTAGCTACAGGTGCAAAGGTTTCATCAAAATCAATACCTTCTTCTTGATTATATCCTTTAGCAACCAATCTAGCTTTGTTTCTAATTACAATGCCATTTTCATCTAGTTTATTTCTATAAATCCATTTTGATCCTATTACTGAATGGTTTTTAGGTCTTTCAACTAAGGTCCAAACATTATTTCTTGTAAATTGATTTAGTTCTTCTTGCATAGCTAACATCCAATTATTATCTTTTTCAGCTTCTTCTATAGTTTTAGGTTCAATTTGTGATACAAATGCAAGATGATTACTAATATTTCTCATGTATGATCTAGTCCTTATTCCTTGAGATGGATCGCCTATAATCAATTCCTTAGGATGACTATGAGCATATCTCCAGTCTCTTGGAAGATCTACATCATTATGATCAATATTGACATCATCGTCCTTATGTGAATCATCATCTTTAGCCTCTTGTTCATGATCAGAAGATACTTCAATATTAAGTTTTTCAAGATCTTTTTCAATTATGTTTGTATCTTCCTCATCATCAATCTTTTCAGATCCAGTTGCTAAAGATTCATCAAAAACTACATGAATGGATTCTTCAACTACTAAGGTTTTCTTGTTAAAGATTCTATATGCCTTACTAGTTGTTGAATAACCTAGAAAAATTCCTTCATCAGATTTAGCATCAAATTTTCCTAAGTTGTTTTTACCATTATTATGAATGAAACATTTACATCCAAATGCATGAAAGTATTTTATATTTGGTTTTCTTTCATTCCATAATTCATAAGGTGTTTTCTTTAATATTGGTCTTATTAAAGCTCTGTTTAAGATGTAACATGCTGTGTTAATTGCTTCCGCCCAAAAATACTTTGGTAAGTTGCTTTCACATAGCATGGTACGGGCCATGTCTTCTAGAGTTCTATTTTTTCTTTCAACTACACCGTTTTGTTGTGGAGTCCTAGGGGCTGAAAAATTATGATTAATTCCATTTTCAGTGCAGAAATTTTCAAATAAGTGATTTTCAAATTCTGTTCCATGATCACTTCTTAGAGATACTATAGTAGTGTTTTTCTCATTTGTGACTTTCTTGAAAGAATTTCAGGAACATCGAGAAAGTCTCATCTTTGTGAGCTAAAAACATTACCCAAGTATATCTAGAATAATCATCTACAATCACTAGACCATATTTCTTTCCTCCTAGACTTGTGGTTCTAGTTGGTCCGAAAAGATCCATGTGAAGTAGCTCTAGTCCCCTAGAAGTTGAAACAATGTTTTTAGATTTAAAGAACTTCTAGTTTGTTTTCCAAATTGACATGCATCACATATTTTATTATTTTCAAAATCTAATTTAGGTAATCCTTTAACTAAATCCATTTTAATTAGTTTTGAAATAAGGTGTGTGCTTGCATGACCTAATCTACGATGCCACAACCAACTAATTCATTTATGTTAGCATTGTCAGCAATTAAGCAATGACTACTCAGAAGTTTTTTAAGTCAACTAAGTAAACATTGCCATGTCTATAACCAGTAAATACAATGCTATCATCAATAGAATTAGTTACAGTGCATAAAGAAGATTTAAATGAAACATTAAAGTTTTTATCACATAATTGACTTATGCTAATTAGATTATGCTTCAAACCATTAACATAAAGTACATTATCAATAACTATAGATGGAGTTATGCGAACTTTACCAAGGCCCATAATTTGACCTTTACCGTTATCGCCAAACGTCACAACTCCACCTTTCTTTTCTTCTAGGGTGATGAATTCATCTTTGTCACCCGTCATATGTCTTGAGCAGCCACTATCAAGGTACCACTTTTTTTGATCTTTTGGCTACAAGACATTCCTGCAATATCATCAAACTTTATGCTTAGGTACCCAAGCTTTCTTGGGTCCTTCATGGTTAGCAGCAATAAAAATTGTTCCTTTCGGAACCCATATTTTCTTAGCTTTAATATTTAACTTGTTGTTTTAACGTTTTGCATTCAAAGGATTTGTGACCTTTTTCATTACATTTAAAACAAGTTATATTACTTTGGTTGGCTTTTATAAAAATATTCTTTAGAGATTTCTGTTTCTTAATGTGTTATATCCTAAACCAGCTTTGTCAAAAACAGCTTTTTGACTATCTAGGATCATGTTAAGTTTAGTTGAACTTAAAGTGAATTTCTCAACAATGTCTTTATATTTTTTAACATCTTTCTTAAGAGAGTCAATTTCTTTAGCTTGCTGTTCTTTATCTAAAGCTAAAGTTTCTATTTGATCTTTTAAATCTTTAGTTGAGTTTTTAGTTTCAGATTTTAATAAATCTTTTTCTTGATTAAGATTATCTCTTTCTTTCCTAAGTTCTTCTTTTTCATTAGTTAAGTTCTTAACTTCTAAAGCTAATTCATTTTTACTTTTAGCTAAACTAATATTATCATTTTTCAAAAACTTATATTTTTTTTTAAGGATTTAAAATCAATCATAAGTTCATTGAAAGCCTCAAACATTTCATCAAATGTAAAATCATCATTTGAGTTTTCAGAACTTACCTCATTGTCGTTGTCGTCGTCGTTGGCCATGAAACAAATATTGGCAACTTCCTTTTGCTCATCTTCTTCCGACGAGGAAGATTCTTCAGACCATGTTGCCATATATGCTTTCTTCTTTTTCTTGTAGGCCTTTTTCAAGTAAAGGACAATCATACTTGAAATGCCCTGGCTTTTTGCACTCATAACATACAAAGGGCTCTTTTTCTTTTTCTTTCTCCTTGTCCTTTTTCTTATCCTTTTCTCCTTCAAATCTTGCTCCAAATTTCTTTTTATGGAATGGCCTTTTTCTCATAAACCTTCTGAATTTTTTGGCCAAGAGAGCAGTTTCCTCATCATCTTCATCATTACTTTCACTGCTGCTCTCTTCCATTTCTGCAGTCTTGAGGGCAAGAGTTTTCCTTCTTTTTGTTTCCTCCTCAACATGCTGCTTCATTGTTAACTCGTGGGTCATTAAGGATCCTAGAAGCTCCTCTAAAGGTAGTGCATTGAGGTCCTTTGCTTCTTGGATGGCAGTGACTTTTGCTTCCCACGATCTTGGTAGTGACCTAAGAATTTTACGCACAAGATCAGCATTAGAATAAATTCTACCAAGACTTTTCAGACCATTCACAATATCAGTAAATCTAGTGAACATGCATGTGATGGTTTCAGTTTGTTCCATAGTAAATAATTCATATTTATGAACCAAAATATTTATTTTTGATTCCTTTACTTGGTTTGTTCCTTCATGAGTTATTTCCAACCTATCCCAAATTTCTTTTGCGGAATTACAAGTTGAGATTCGGTTGAATTCATTTGAGTCTAAGGAACAATATAAAATATTAATGGCCTTAGCATTTAGTTGTGCCATTCTCCTATCATTATCATTCCAATCCCTTTCGGGTTTAGGAACAATAGTGCCATCAATAAGGTGTGTGGGTGTACTAGGTCCGTTAATTATTACTCCCCACAATTCATAGTCCGAAGCTTGAATGAATATTCTCATTCTAGCTTTCCAATATGAATAGTTGGTTCCATTAAATAAAGGAGGTCGATTCGTAGAATGACCTTCAGCAAAACATGAACCAATTTGTGTTGCCATATGGATCTTTAGCCCTTGATCGTGAGATCAAATTCTAAATGAGCACTTGCTCTGATACCAATTGTTGGCCCAGATGGCAACCCAAGAGGGGGGGGGTGAATTGGGTTCTTAAAAATTTAAGACTTTTTGGAAGATTTAAACTGATTTGCTCAAGATGTGCAAGTGAGTGAAATTAACTAATAGGCAATGCACAATCAATTAATAAGAGAGATAGAGAGAGAGAAAAAATAGCACGGCAAACACAAGATAATTTTATAGTGGTTCGGTGCAACCAACACCTACGTTCACTCCCAAGATTCACTTGGGTCCACACTATAATCTCTCTAGATTACAGCCGAGTTGTTTTCCAAGCTCACAACTCAAACTTGTTGTTTCCACGGGTGAACAACGAACCCAGCTGGTTTTAACTCGGGCTTACCAGCACAAAACCCTACACGTTGTTTTTCACGGGCTCACAACTAACCCAACACAAGCACTCCGGCTTGTAACGAGGTATACCAACCTCTACTGATTCAATCCACTGATTGAATCAGCAAACAATTAGAATAAAAGTGTTTGGATAATGAAATGCTCCCCTTGAGCAAATATACAAATGAAGTACAAAAGTAAAGAGTTAGAAAAGCCTGATTGTATTGCAGATGGTAGTGGCTTTGGCTTTCTTCCTTCTTCTCTTTAACTCCTCTTGAAACGTTGAATCACGCCTCAGCAAGATTCTTGACCGTTGAAGTCTTTGGAGTTGAGATGAAGCTTTTTCCTCTTTGAAAATCCTCCAATTTGACCTTTGAAATGCTTGTGGATTTTCTTTTAACTCTTGTGGATTGATGAGAAGGAGCAGACGAAACTTCCTCTTGGATTTCACTCCTTTTGAATCACTCTTCTTTGAGCTAGATGATTTTTCCAATATGCTCTGTTTTTTCCTCTTTTCAAAAGATATTCTTTTCTCTCTTTTTGATTTTCTCTGGATTGTTTTGATTTGAAAAGAGCTCCTCTATTTATAGAATATGCAAAAATATATCCGTTAGAGATAAGGAAAAATAGTCGTTATTTAAAAATCTTACCGTTGGAGCTGAGTTGGCATCCGTAAAAATCGCGTCCAGATTTGCTGGAGTCGACTCATGCTTTTTCCGAGTTGGCTCGAGCTCGTCTTACCAAAAATAGAAATGTTTAAAAGGTTAGGGGTCGACTCGCTAAAAGTGAAGTGTCGACTCCTGAAAGTCGGGAGTCGACTCGAGAAAGACTTGGGGTCGACTTGTGAAGTGCTCAGAAAAACACTCTTCTGGTGTCTGAGCGGAGTCGACTCGCACAGTCCAGGAGTCGGCTCGACAGAATCAGGGGTCGACTCGACAATTTCGTGGGTCGACTCGACACAGATGCACATTTCTGTACACTGAGCGGAGTCGACTCTGAAACTCAGGAGTCGGCTCCGGAACGTATCAAAAATCAGAAACTTTTCTGATTGACATTAAAATCGTTCCAGATTCATTTTAATTCATTGTTTTGATATGAAATCAATAAAATTAACATTTAGAATTGATTCAAGAACTAATCCAAAAACTTATTGAATAAAACATGAATTATAACATTTCTTTTCGATAGTTTGAATATTGAGCTTAAAGTCACTTTCAAAATTGATTAAAGTTAAACTTGAGCATTCTCATTGATTGTTCAAAATAAGTTTGTTGCTCATTTACATAAACTTATTACATCCTTTAATAAACTCAATGGTTTTTAGTAATCATCAAAATCAAAAGGATTGGATCATATAATTTTTTCATAATCTTTCAACACTTTTATGCTTTGATAAAAGATTCCTTGTAAAACATTGGTCATGAAATTCATTAATAGCTATATTTTCAAATGCAAGTACCGGTGGGGTTTAAATCCCAGCTTCAACTAAGCTTTCGCATATCATTGTTCTCAAATTTTAGAACCTTAAAACTAAATTTGAAATTATTAAATTGGATTTAAAACTATGTCAATCCACACCAATGATAAATTGACATAATTAAAATCACATATATTAAGATTCAACATATGTAATCATCAAATTTGATTTCCATATCAATATCACATCCATTATAAATATAGTAATTTGGAGATGTCAATGATACTCATGATTCATAAGATGTCATTTTATGTACATCTAGTAAATTGAAACTAATAAAAAAATATTAAATAGTCTAACAACATTCAATTTTTGCTTGATGGTCTACCCAAGTTTGATTTTTTTGAGTTGACCATTGCACAAGGATATGATATTATAAATTAGGGTTGATTTTGGTTCTAAAGTAGGGTTTGAATATGTTTACAAATAAATTCAAGCCAAACTTGATCTATTGCTATAACACTATCATTAAAAAAAATCATTTATTAATATTAACTTGATGAGTGAATAGCAACTCTCACCTAATTATTCCTTCTATCTCCTTCTAATAAAGTAAATGATGATTATTTGTATTGTGAATGAAATAAGTTAAACTAGTATTTGGATGGAGGAGCAAAATAGGCTCAACATGTAAAGTGTAAACATAGCATTAATCGAAAAACAAGCAGCTTTTCCTCCAATAAAATTTCCATCCATTTTTCTATTCAAGCAATAGTGTTTTTCTTTCAATGAAATTTCTACCCCATCTCCTATTTAACTAATATTTATAAATCTTATGGCAATGGTACATAAGTTACAAACTAAACATTGACTTTTAATAAGCTATGCCTAATTAAATTAATTTGTTCTCATTTTTATTCTCATAGCTATTCTTTATGACTACTTTTTAAAGCCAATTTCTTACATAAAACATGTTTGATGGGGACATCAGCAAGAAGAAAAGGTTGCAAACTGACACTCTTTGGTATAGTTAATCCACTTTTCGCAGGTTCCACTTACTCGAGCCAAGAGTTTCAATTTCTCAAGTGGCAACTCATGCTGCAAAATTTCAACTTCTGCCAAGTCTCAAAGTATCGACACTTCCTGCCTTGAGTCAACATTGCTATCAAGACATCAAGTCTTCTCTTTGGAAGTCAAATCTTGGAGGACACATGGATGTATCTGATGATGACACATGGCAACTTAGAAGTCAAATCTTGGAGGACACATGGAGGATCTGATGATGACACATGGCAAACTAAGGAGGTGCCACATGGAAGCTTGTGCAACCAAATTTGTTAGGGATTGGTTGTAATTAGTTAGCTATATCATAACTAATCCTTAGATTGTTATGATCTTTTAGTTTTTTTGGGATAAAATTTCTGGAAGTCCTTTGGCCTATAAATAGGCCAAGCTTTCCCTCTTATAGATATGAAGTTTGAGAAATAAAATCAAGTTTATTTGATTTCTTTTGCCAAGTGCCTTGTTCATCTTTGAGTATAAAGAGGGTCATATGCTCTTAGTTTGAGTTGAGGCTCGTGTTTTCCTAGTCTTAGATCTAGGTCACTCCTTGAGGGAGAGGGTGAGAGGCCTAATTTGCCACTCTAAACCATTCTACCAAGGTTCCATAATAGTTTCAGGAAGAAGGACAAGTGCTACCCAAGTCTCAGCAAAATATTTTAAATCCTTCCGTTCCTTGTTCGATTTTTTATTTCCTTCAATTCCTTTGCCTCCACGTTCTTACTTCTGATCACTTGCAGGTTCTCTTGAGGATGTTAGAGTTGAGGATGATGGCTCCACATCAAGGATCAAGTGCCAAGGTGAGTTCTTAAGTAAGGAGTGTAGATCTTGTCAACCAACCCTCAATTCTTTGAGCGTTGAGTGCATCTCTTACACTTTAAGATCTTACTTCATTGTTGGAAAAAAAAAAACCTCTTGGTCCTTTAGATCTGAAGTTTTAAAGGTGGCTTAACTTAGTTTGAAGGTTTCCATACCTTTAGATCCTAATCTTTTTATTTTTTGAAAGAAGCTTGCACAAGGGTGTTTATATTTCTGCTTCCGATTTGATGTTCTTCATTTCTCCTATGCATGAATTCAGCCATAGCTTGGGCTCAAATGTTCATTAAGGGTGGTAATCATTTAGAACAAATTACCATCCTCATTCCACCAATTTTTTTTTTCGTGCCCCATCAGCTTTGGTATCAGAGCCTTGGTCTCTAAGTTAAGCTTGTAAGTTGCTGGAATTTCTGTTCTAGTTTTAGTCCAAGATTTCCATAATTTTTTTTATAATTTTTTTAAGGGTTAAAAAATAAATAAAAATTTATTTGCTGCACTTTAGGACTTTAGGTTCCAAAATCAATAATTAAAAAAATATATATTTTAGATTTTTGGAATAAAAAAATTTGAGTTCTTAGGTTGTTTTCTGGAAGACTGTTTTGGTTCCCTCCATTAAATTTGATTTTAAAAAATAAAAAAAAATTTAACTTGAGATCTGAGATTTAGACTTCAAATTCTGTTATTTTTCACTTAAAGTTTAAATTTAGAGGGGATTTTAAATTTTAAATTTAAATTTTGAAATAGGTAGTAAAGAGTTTGTTAAGCTGCTAGAATCTTCTAGCAACTACTATATAACAACTTCCTCAAGCAAATTTAAATAAAAAAAAATTGAATTCAAATTTCAAAATCTAGGATTTTCACTCTGAGATCTAACTAATTCAATTTTCATTTTAAATTTTTTAAAAATTTAAAATATTAAATTTCAAATTTTTAAAACTGGGTTAATTGAAGGTTAGTTAGAAGCTGCAAATTTTATTTAACCACTTTTACCTTCAAGAATGAAATTTTAATCTAAATTTTAAAATTTTTTTAAAAAATTAGCTTCTGAAATCTAGACTTCAAGATTTGAATTTCTCAATTTAAGTTTGCATTTGCTTAATTTTAAAATTAGATTAAATTTCACTTAATTATACTAAGTCTAGTCGATTGTGCTAGTTAATTGCTGAAATTGTGTGCATCCATTTATACATAAACCATCTTAAGGGCATTCAATATAACATAAGGGGAGGAGTTAATAACCTTTCATTATCCCACAACAACCATCCTCATTATGCATTGACCTAAGCCTTAATTAAAATCAAGTATGCACCTAAATTAAGGACACCAACAAGTCGGGTTCAAGTGCAAGAGGAGACAAAGCACTATTTGAGTTTGTAATTATTCTTAGAAACTAGTGTCTAAGACTAGAGGTCTAATGGCAAATGCCTTAAGCGGACTTACCGTTCTTTAATTGGGTCCTTGCAAAAGCAAGGGGGGCCTCGAGCATTCCCACCTCTTACCTGGCCAGTGACAAAGGTAATTGCATCCTTAACTAGTACCTAGTCAAGTCCTGTATTTTGAACTTCTAGGTTTAGGAGCCCTAGAAGCTAGGTTTGTACTTCTTGTCTTATAGGTCAAAAGTTCTATCTTTCTTGGTTTGTACCTATGGATCCTAATCTTGAACTCTTTATGAGGACCCTGACTGAAAAGTTAGACACTGTAACTGAGCAATTAGGGCAAATCAACAAAGAATTAGGTCAAGTAAAGATAGAGTTGAGACCCTTGAAGAGCCTCAAAGGATCTCCATCGAACCTGAATCATCTAGGTCAATTCCTCGAGGTCCAAGAGCCCAATATCATGTGCACATCCCTGAATACAATCCAAGGAGACTTGATCCTGATTTCATGGAAGAAGCCCGTAGAGTCCATCGGCCTGACTTTACTCCTGATCGTATCCCTAGGCGACCTCACCAGGATTACTTAGATCAAGATGAAAGAGCCATGAGGAACATTCGATTAGAGGCTCCTATCTTTGATGGAAGCCTAGACCCTAAAGCTTATGTTGACTGGGAGGGAGAAATGGATCAATATTTTGAATGGTATGAGATGACCGAGGAGAGAAAGTATAAGTTTACCAAACTGAGGTTAGTCCACCAGGCAAGGTTATATTGGGAGAATATCGGGCGAATGCTTAGGCAAAGAGGAGACATGCCCATAACCACTTTGAGAGCTATGAAAATCAAGCTTAGGGAAAAGTATGTCCCTATGTCCTATCACCAAAGACTATTAGATCAGTGGCAAAGATTATACCAAGGTAATAAGACTGTGTCTGAATATATTACCAAGTTTGATGAATTTGCGATGATGTGTAACATTGATGAATCAGAAACTGTAACATTGTCTAAGTTTAGAGCCAGTTTGCATGAAGAAATTCAAAAGGAATTATTTCTAAGAGAAATCACTGACCTAGACTAAGCCTATCAAATAGCCAGAGATTGTGAAAGGTTTCAAAGGGGACCGATAGTCAGAAGACCCGAACTAAGTAAGATTAGCACCCCTACTCAGAAACCAGGGTTCAACCAAATGCGACCAAATCACCCCACTCCTACTATCCCATCCGGTCAAACGAGTGACAAGGGTAAGGCCCCTGTAGCTCAAAAGAGTAACAACCCGAATGTCCATTGTTTTAAATGTAACAGGAAGGGACACTATGCCAACCAATGCCCTGCCCATTCTCTACACATAGGAGAACTAGCTGAAGAGGACCCTGAAGATACTAAAGAGTTTGAAAAAGAGGTATATGAGGCTGAATCCAATCTGATCAATGAACATGATGAAGAGGAAGAAGAGATTGATTATGATGAGACTTTGGGTGTTGTTAGAATTTTGACCCAAACAAAGGAAAGGAGGATCGGAGAAGAACTAATATACTCCAAACATTTGTTAAGATAGGGGAGAAGGTTTATAAAATCATTATAGACAATGGGAGTTGTGTGAATGCTATTTTCACTAAAGCCATTAAGAATTTAAGCTTGACCCTTGTTCCCCATCCCAATCCATACAAAGTTTCTTGGATAGATTCAACATCCATTCCCATTAAATCCAGATGTCAAGTTCCCATTCAAATCCAATCCTATCATGAACAAGTCTGGTGTGATGTACTACCCATGGGAGTAAGCAGCATCATTTTGGGTATACCTTGGTTGTATGATCATGATGCAACTTTATATGGTCAATCCAATTCTTGTGCTTTCAACCATCTAGGGAAAAATCTTATCATTAACTCAACCCCACCTAAGGACAATATCAAGAAAGGGTCTAGTGATTTGAAAGAGAAGAAACAAGATCTAAATTTGATCAATGTCAAGGAAATAGAGAAAGAAATCAATGAAGGATCACCTATGTGGATTTTGGCACTTAAAGAAAGTCGGAATGAAGATCCTAAGGAACCACCTCAAGAAGTCATAAAGATCTTAGAAGACTTTAAGGATGTATTCCCAAAAGATTTATCCAATCACCTGCCCTCACTTAGGGATATTCAACATACAATTGATCTAGTCCCAGGAGCCACCTTGCCTAACCTACCTCACTATAGAATGAATCCTACTGAGCACGCTGAGCTACAAAGACAAGTTGGAGATCTCCTCCAGAAAAAGTTTATTAGGAAGAGTTTAAGTCCTTGTGCAGTACCTGCCCTACTAACCCCGAAGAAGGATTGCACTTGGAGAATGTGCATCGATAGTCATTCCATCAACAAAATTACGGTCAAGTATCGATTTCCTATCCCTCGCCATGATGATATGCTTGACATGATGACCTGAGCCACTATATTTTCCAAGATTGATCTTAAGAGTTGTTATCACCAGGTTAGGATCAAACCTAGAGATGAGTGGAAAACTGCATTCAAAACTAAGGATGGTCTTTATGAGTGGTTGGTTATGCCCTTTGGTCTATCAAATGCCCCTAGTACATTTATGAGGATCATAACTCAAGTTTTAAGACCTTTCATGGGAAAATTTGTTGTAGTATATTTTGATGACATCCTCATCTATAGTAAGACTAGGGAAGACCATTTAGATCATCTTAGACAAGTATGTTACACCCTTAGAAAGGAAAATCTATATGACAATCTGAAGAAGTGCGAATTCATGACTAACAGAGTAACCTTTCTAGGGTTCATTGTTACTACTAATGGTATTTCTGCTGATCCCAAGAAAATTAAGTCCATAGTCGAGTGGCCCGAACCCAAGAACATACATGATGTCCATAGCTTCCACGGTCTTGCCACTTCTATAGGAGATTCATCCAAGGGTTTAGCACCATTGTTGCTCCAATCACGGATTGTCTTAAGAAAGGAAATTTTGAATGGACCAAACAAGCCAATAAAGCCTTCCTTGAGATTAAAGGAAGAATGACACAAGCACCAATCTTAAGGTTGCCTGACTTCTCTAAAGTTTTTGAGGTTGCTTGTGATGTCTCTGGGATTGGAATTGGTGGAGTTCTAAGTCAAGAGAACCATCCAGTAGCTTTTTTTAGCGAGAAACTAAATGGCGCAAAGTTGAGATATTCCACCTATGACAAGGAGTTATATGCGGTAGTTCAGGCTTTGAAATATTGGAGACATTACTTTTTACCACAGGAGTTCGTTCTATTTTCTGATCATGAAGCCCTCTGATTCCTTAGCTCCCAAAAGAAGTTAAACCCTAGGCATGGAAAATGGGTAGAGTACATCCAAGCTTACACCTTTGTTCTAAAACACCGTGCTGGTTCTGACAATAAGGTTGCTGATGCTTTAAGTCGACATTCTATGCTCTTGACGTCCGTAAGTACTAAAGTCACAGGATTTGATAAGTTGAAGAAGAGTATAAAAGGAGATAAGTTGTGTATTCCCCGAACCTCAATTAGGGAATTCTTGATTTGGGAAATCCATGCCGGAGGTTTAGCGGGCCATTTCGGAAGGAATAAAACTATTCTAGCTTTGGAGGAATAATTCTTTTGGCCCAGCTTAAAACAAAATGTTGCCCAAGTGTAGCCCAGTGTAGGACATGTGCTGTTGCTAAAATGCAAAAACAAAACACTGGACTATACACCCCTTTACCCATCCCTGATCGACCTTGACAAGACATCAGTATGGACTTTGTATTGGGACTACCAAAGACCTTAAGGAGACACGATTCCATCTTTGTGGTAGTCGATAGATTTTCTAAAATGGCACATTTTCTGCCTTGTTCCCAGGCCTTCGATGCATCAAAAGTGGCCAAGTTATTTCTAGATGAAGTGGTTAGATTACACGGGTTACCTAAAACCATCGTGTCTGATAGGGATGTTAAGTTCACCAATTACTTTTGGAAAACCCTATGACACCTGCTAGGAACCAAGTTAAACTTTTCTACCACTTATCATCCCCAAACTGATGGTCAAATAGAAGTTGTAAATAGAAGTCTTGGAAATATGTTGAGATGTTTAGTGGGAAAACATACTGGAAATTGGGACCTTTTACTGCCACGTATAGAATTTGCCTATAATAGTTCAGTTAACAGATCCACTGTAAAGTCCTTTTGAGATTATTCATGGGTACAAACCAAGAAAGCCAATAGACCTCATTCCATTGTCCATGCATGTACGAACATCAGAGTCTGCTGAGTCATATGCACAACACATTAAGGATTTACACAAAGAAATTAGCAAGAAAATCCATATAAGCAATGAGAGTTACAAGCATATGGCTAATTCCCATAGAAGAGCAAAAGAATTTCATGTAGGAGACTTTGTCATGATAAGGCTCAGACCTGAACAGTTTCCAAAGGGAACTATGAAGAAACTACACACCCGTGGTGCAGGTCCTTTCAAAATAATAAAAAGAATTAGACCTAATGCTTATATACTGGACCTACCTTATAACTTTGGTATTAGTTCCACCTTTAATATTTTAGATATGGTAGAATACAAGGAACCAACAATGAATCCCAGTAAGTTTTTAGGACCTGATCCATCCTTTGAGAGTGAACCAATCCCAGAGTGTCCACCAGCCACAAAGCGAGAAAGAATTGAACGGATATTAGATGACAAGATTGTCGCTACCCGAAATAAAGACTATCAACGCTACTTGGTCCATTGGCAAGGTAGACTTGATTCTGAAGACTCATGGATCACTCAAGAAGAACTGCAAAGGATCGATCCCATATCTGCTTAAATATTACCAAAGCCAAAATGATCCATACTCATCAGGGCTGAGTTTTTTTCACCCGGGAAGAATTGATGGGGACATTAGCAAGAAGAAAAGGTTACAGACTGACACTCTTTGGTTTTGTAGTTAATCCACTTTCCGCAGGTTCCACATACTCAAGCCAAGAGTTTCAATTTCTCAAGTGGCAACTCATGCTGCAAAATTTTAACTTCTGCCAAGTCTCAAAGTATCGACACTTCCTGCCTTGAGTCAACACTGCTATCAAGACATCAAGTCTTCTCTTTGGAAGTCTAATCTTGGAGGACACATGGAGGTATCTGATGATGACACATGGCAAACTAAGGAGGTGCCACATGGAAGCTTGTGCAACCAAATTTGTTAGGGATTGGTTGTAATTAGTTAGCTATATCATAACTAATCCTTAGATTTTTATGATCTTTTAGTTTTTTGGGATGAAATTTCTGGAAGTCCTTTGGCCTATAAATAGGCCAAGCTTTCCCTCTTGTAGATATGAAGTTTGAGAAATAAAATCAAGTTTATTTGATTTCTTTTGCCAAGTGCCTTGTTCATCTTTGAGTATGAAGAGGGTGAGATGCTCTTAGTTTGAGTTGAGGCTCGTGTTTCCCTAGTCTTAGATCTAGGTCACTCCTTGAGGGAGAGGATGAGAGGCCCAATTTGCTACTCTAAACCATTCTACCAAGGTTCCATAATAGTTTCAGGAAGAAGGACAAGTTATGATGGAACTTGGGTAGCACTTGTCCTTCTTCCTGAAACTATTATGGAACCTTGGTAGAATGGTTTAGAGTAGCAAATTGGGCCTCTCACCCTCTCCCTCAAGGAGTGACCTAGATCTAAGACTAGGGAAACATGAGCCTCAACTTAAACTAAGAGCATCTCACCCTCTTCATACTCAAAGATGAACAAGGCACTTGGAAAAAGAAATCAAATAAACTTGATTTTATTTCTCAAACTTCATATCTACAAGAGGGAAAGCTTGGCCTATTTATAGGCCAAAGGACTTCCAGAAATTTCAGCCCAAAAAACTAAAAGATCATAACAATCTAAGGATTAGTTATGATATAGCTAACTAATTACAACCAATCCCTAACAAATTTGGTTGCACAAGCTTCCATGTGGCACCTCCTTAGTTTGCCATATGTCATCATCAGATACCTCCATGTGTCCTTCAAGATTTGACTTCTAAGTTGCCATTTGTCATCATTAGATACCTCCATGTGTCCTCCAAGATTTGACTTCCAAAGAGAAGACTTGATGTCTTGATAGCAGTGTTGACTCAAGGCAGGAAGTGTCGATACTTTGAGACTTGGCAGAAGTTGAAATTTTGCAGCATGAGTTGCCACTTGAGAAATTGAAACTCTTGGCTCGAGTAAGTGGAACCTGCGGAAAGTGGATTAACTACAAAACCAAAGAGTGTCAGTCTGCAACCTTTTCTTCTTGCTGATGTCCCCATCAATTCTTCCGGGTGAAAAAAACTCGGCCCTGACGAGTATGGATCATTTTGGCTTTGGTAATATTCAAGCAGATCTGGATCGATCCTTTGCAGTTCTTCTTGAGTGATCCATGAGTCTTCAGAATCAGGTCTACCTTGCCAATGGACCAAGTAGCGTTGATAGTCTTTATTTCGGGTAGTGACAATCTTGTCATCTAATATCCGTTCAATTCTTTCTCGCTTTGTGGCTGGTGGACACTCTGGGATTGGTTCACTCTCAAAGGATGGATCAGGTCCTAAAAACTCACTGGGATTCATTGTTGGTTCCTTGTATTCTACCAGATCTGAAATATTAAAGGTGGAACTAATACCAAAGTCAGAAGGTAGGTCCAGTATATAAGCATTAGGTCCAATTCTTTTTATTATTTTGAAAGGACCTGCACCACGGGCGTGTAGTTTCTTCATAGTTCCCTTTGGAAACTGTTCAGGTCTGAGCCTTATCATGACAAAGTCTCCTACATGAAATTCTTTTGCTCTTCTATGGGAATTAGCCATATGCTTGTAACTCTCATTGCTTATATGGATTTTCTCGCTAATTTCTTTGTGTAAATCCCTAATGTGTTGTGCATATGACTCAGCAGACTCTGATGTTCGTACATGCATGGGCAATGGAATGAGGTCTATTGGCTTTCTTGGTTTGTACCCATGAATAATCTCAAAAGGACTTTTTCCAGTGGATCTGTTAACTGAACTATTATAGGCAAACTCTATACGTGGCAGTAAAAGGTCCCAATTTCAGTATGTTTTCCCACTAAACATCTCAACATATTTCCAAGACTTCTATTTACAACTTCTGTTTGACCATCAGTTTGGGGGTGATAAGTGGTAGAAAAGTTTAACTTGGTTCCTAGCAGGTGCCATAGGGTTTTCCAAAAGTAACTGGTGAACTTAACATCCCTATCAGACACGATGGTTTTAGGTAACCCGTGTAATCTAACCACTTCATCTAGAAATAACTTGGCCACTTTTGATGCATCGAAGGTCTGGGAACAAGGCAGAAAATGTGCCATTTTAGAAAATCTATCGACTACCACAAAGATGGAATCGTGTCTCCTTAAGGTCTTTGGTAGTCCCAACACAAAGTCCATACTGATGTCTTGCCAAGGTCGATCAGGGACGGGTAAAGGGGTGTATAGTCCAGTGTTTTGTTTTTGCATTTTAGCAACAGCACATGTCCTACACTGGGCTACGACTTGGGCAACATTTCGTTTTAAGCTGGGCCAAAAGAATTGTTCCTCCAAAGCTAGAATAGTTTTATTCCTTCCGAAATGGCCCGCTAAACCTCCGGCATGGATTTCCCAAATCAAGAATTCCCTAATTGAGGTTCGGGGAATACACAACTTATCTCCTTTAAAAAGGAACCCATCATGAAGAGTAAAGTCTTTGTATTCTCTAGAAGGCCTTAGACTGACAGATTCAAAAATCTCACTAAAGTCAGGGCAACTTTTATACTCTTCCTTCAACTTATCAAATCCTGTGACTTCAGTACTTACGGACGTCAAGAGCATAGAACGTCGACTTAAAGCATCGCAACCTTATTGTCAGAACCAGCACGGTGTTTTAGAACAAAGGTGTAAGCTTGGATGTACTCTACCCATTTTCCATGCCTAGGGTTTAACTTCTTTTGGGAGCTAAGGAATCGGAGGGCTTCATGATCGGAAAATAGAACAAACTCCTGCGGTAACAAGTAATGTCTCCAATATTTCAAAGCCTGAACTACCGCATATAACTCCTTGTCATAGGTGGAATATCTCAACTTTGCGCCATTTAGTTTCTCGCTAAAAAAAGCTACCGGATGGTTCTCTTGACTTAAAACTCCACCAATTCCAATCCCAGAGGCATCACAAGCAACCTCAAAAACTTTAGAGAAGTCAGGCAACCTTAAGATTGGTGCTTGTGTCATTCTTCCTTTAATCTCAAGGAAGGCTTTATTGGCTTGTTTGGTCCATTCAAAATTTCCTTTCTTAAGACAATCCGTGATTGGAGCAACAATGGTGCTAAACCCTTGGATGAATCTCCTATAGAAGGTGGCAAGACCGTGGAAGCTACGGACGTCATGTATGTTCTTGGGTTCGGGCCACTCGACTATGGACTTAATTTTCTCGGGATCAGCAGAAACACCATTAGTAGTAACAATGAACCCTAGAAAGGTTACTCTGTTAGTCATGAATTCGCACTTCTTCAGATTGGCATATAGATTTTCCTTTCTAAGGGTGTAACAGACTTGTCTAAGATGATCTAAATGGTCTTCCCTAGTCTTACTATAGATGAGGATGTCATCAAAATATACTACAACAAATTTTCCCATGAAAGGTCTTAAAACTTGAGTCATGATCCTCATAAATGTACTAGGGGCATTTGATAGACCAAAGGGCATAACCAACCACTCATAAAGACCATCCTTAGTTTTGAATGCAGTTTTCCACTCATCTCCAGGTTTGATCCTAACCTGGTGATAACCACTCTTAAGATCAATCTTGGAAAATATAGTGGCTCCGGTCATCATGTCAAGCATATCATCAAGGCGAGGGATAGGAAATCGATACTTGACCGTAATTTTGTTGATGGCATGACTATCGATGCACATTCTCCAAGTGCCATCCTTCTTCGGGGTCAGTAGGGCAGGTACTGCACAAGGACTTAAACTCTCCCTAATAAACTTTTTCTGGAGGAGATCTCCAACTTGTCTTTGTAGCTCAGCGTGCTCAGTAGGATTCATTCTATAGTGAGGTAGGTTAGGCAAGGTGGCTCCTGGGACTAGATCAATTGTATGTTGAATATCCCTAAGTGGGGGCAGGTGATTGGGTAAATCTTCTGGGAATACATCCTTAAAGTCTTCTAAGATCTTTGTGACTTCTTGAGGTGGTTCCTTAGGATCTTCATTCCGACTTTCTTTAAGTGCCAAAATCCACATAGGTGATCCTTCATTGATTTCTTTCTCTATTTCCTTGACACTGATCAAATTCAGATCTTGTTTCTTCTCTTTCAAATCACTAGACCCTTTCTTGATATTGTCCTTAGGTGGGGTCGAGTTAATGATAAGCTTTTTCCCTAGATGGTTGAAAGCACAAGAATTGGATTGACCATATAAAGTTGCATCATGATCATACAACCAAGGTCTACCCAAAATGATGCTACTTACTCCCATGGGTAGTACATCGCACCAGACTTGTTCATGATAGGATTGGATTTGAATGGGAACTTGACATCTGGATTTAATGGGAATGGATGTTGAATCTATCCAAGAAACTTTGTATGGATTGGGATGGGGAACAGGGGTCAAGCTTAAATTCTTAATGGCTTTAGTGGAAATAGCATTCACACAACTCCCATTGTCTATAATGATTTTATAAACCTTCTCCCCTATCTTAACAAATGTTTGGAGTATATTAGTTCTTCTCCAATCCTCCTTTTCCTTTGTTTGGGTCAAAATTCTAACAACACCCAAAGTCTCATCATAATCAATCTCTTCTTCCTCTTCATCATATTCATTGATCAGATTGGATTCAGCCTCATATACCTCTTTTTCAAACTCTTTAGTATCTTCAGGGTCCTCTTCAGCTAGTTCTCCTATGTGTAGAGAACGGGCAGGGCATTGGTTGGCATAGTGTCCCTTCCTGTTACATTTAAAACAATGGACATTCGGGTTGTTACTCTTTTGAACTACAGGGGCCTTACCCTTGTCACTCGTTTGACCGGATGGGATAGTAGGAGTGGGGTGATTTGGTCGCATTTGGTTGAACCCTGGTTTCTGAGTAGGGGTGCTAATCTTACTTAGTTCGGGTCTTCTGACTATCGGTCCCCTTTGAAACCTTTCACAATCTCTGGCTATTTGATAGGCTTGGTCTAGGTCAGTGATTTCTCTTAGAAATAATTCCTTTTGAATTTCTTCACGCAAACCGGCTCTAAACCTAGACAATGTTACAGCTTCTGATTCATCAATGTTACACCTCATCGCAAACTCATCAAACTTGGTAATATATTCAGACACAGTCTTATTGCCCTGGTATAATCTTTGCCACTGATCTAATAGTCTTTGGTGATAGGACATAGGGACATACTTTTCCCTAAGCTTGATTTTCATAGCTCTCCAAGTGGTTATGGGCATGTCTCCTCTTTGCCTAAGCATTCGCCGATATTCTCCCAGTATAACCTAGCCTGGCGGACTAACCTCAGTTTGGCAAACTTATACTTTCTCTCCTCGGTCATCTCATACCATTCAAAATATTGATCCATTTCTCCCTCCCAGTCAACATAAGCTTTAGGGTCTAGGCTTCCATCAAAGATAGGAGCCTCTAATCGAATGTTCCTCATGGCTCTTTCATCTTGATCTAAGTAATCCTGGTGAGGTCGCCTAGGGATACGATCAGGAGTAAAGTCAGGCCGATGGACTCGACGGGCTTCTTCCATGAAATCAGGATCAAGTCTCCTTGGATTGTATTCAGGGATGTGCACATGATATTGGGCTCTTGGACCTCGAGGAATTGACCTAGATGATTCAGGTTCGATGGGGATCCTTTGAGGCTCTTCAAGGGTCTCAACTCTATCTTTTACTTGACCTAATTCTTTGTTGATTTGCCCTAATTGCTCAGTTACAGTGTCTAACTTTTCAGTCAGGGTCCTCATAAAGAGTTCAAGATTAGGATCCATAGGTACAAACCAAGAAAGATAGAACTTTTGACCTATAAACAAGAAGTACAAACCTAGCTTCTAGGGCTCCTAAACCTAGAAGTTCAAAATACAGACTTGACTAGGTACTAGTTAAGGATGCAATTACCTTTGTCACTGGCCAGGTAAGAGGTGGGAATGCGGGAGGCCCCCCTTGCTTTCGCAAGGACCCAATTAAAGAACCGCAAGTCCGCTTAAGGCATTTGCCATTAGACCTCTAGTCTTAGACACCAGTTTCTAAGAATAATTACAAACTCAAATAGTGCTTTGTCTCCTCTTGCACTTGAACCCGACTTGTTGGTGTCCTTAATTTAGGTGCATACTTGATTTTAATTAAGGCTTAGGTCAATGCATAATGAGGATGGTTGTTGTGGGCTAAGGAAAGGTTATTAACTCCTCCTTATGTTATATTGAATGCCCTTAAGATGGTTTATGTATATATGGATGCACACAATTTCAGCAATTAACTAGCACAATCGACTAGACTTAGTACAATTAAGTGAAATTTAATCTAATTTTAAAATTTAGCAAATGCAAACTTAAATTGAGAAATTCAAATCTTGAAGTCTAGATTTCAGAAGCTAATTTTTTAAAAAAATTTAAAATTTAGATTAAAATTTCATTCTTGGAGGTAAAAGTGGTTAAATAAAATTTGCAGCTTCTAACTAACCTTCAACTAACCCGGTTTTGAAAATTTGAAATTTAAAGTTTTAAATTTTCAAAAATTCAAAATAAAAATTGAATTAGTTAGATCTCAGAGTGAAAATCCTAGATTTTGAAATTTGAATTCAATTTTTTTTTTAATTTGGTTGAGGAAGTTGTTATGATAGTAGTTGCTAGAAGATTCTAGCAGCTTAACAAACTCTCTACTACCTATTTCAAAATTCAAATTTTAAATTTAAAAACCCCTCTAAATTCAAACTTTAAGAAAATAACAGAATTTGAAGTCTAAATCTCAGATCTCAAATTAAAATTATTTTTTTTATTTTTTTAAAATCAAATTTAATGGAGGGAACCAAAACAGTCTTCCAGAAAACAACCTAAGAACTCAATTTTTTTTATTCCAAAACTCTAAAATATATTTTTTTTAATTTTAGATTTCGGAACCTAAAGTCCTAAAGTGCAGAAAATGAATTTTTATTTATTTTTTAACCCTTAAAAAATTACAAAAAAATTCATGGAAATCTCGGACTAAAACTAGAACAGAAATTCCAGCAACTTACAAGCTTAACTTAGAGACCAAGGCTCTGATACCAAAGCTGATGGGGCACAAAAAAAAAATTGGTGGAATGAGGGGATGGTGATGTGTTCTAAGTGATTAGCACCCTTAATGAACATTTGAGCCCAAGCTATGGCTGAATTCATGCATAGGAGAAATGAAGAACATCAAACTGGAAGCAGAAATCTAAACACCCTTGTGCAAGCTTCTTTCAAAGAAATAAAAAGATTAGGATCTAAAGGTATGGAAACCTTCAAACTAAGTTAAGCCACCTTTAAAACTTCAGATCTAAAGGACCAAGAGGTTTTTTTTCTTTTTCAACATTGAAGTAAGATCTTAAAGTGGAAGGGATGCACTCAACACTCAGAATTGAGAGTTGGTTGACAAGATCTACACTCCTTACTTAAGAACTCACCTTGGCACTTGATCCTTGACGTGGAGCCATCATCCTCAACTCTAACATCCTCAAGAGAACCTGCAAGTGATCAGAAGTAAGATCGTGGAGGCAAAGGAATTGAAGGAAAAAAAAAAATCAAACAAAGAAAGGAAGGATTTGAAAAATTTTACTGAGACTTGGGTAGCACTTGTCCTTCTTCCTGAAACTATTATGGAACCTTGGTAGAATGGTTTAGAGTAGCAAATTGGGCCTCTCACCCTCTCCCTCAAGGAGTGACCTAGATATAAGACTAGGGAAACACGAGCCTCAACTCAAACTAAGAGCATCTCACCCTCTTCATACTCAAAGATGAACAAGGCACTTGGCAAAAGAAATCAAATAAACTTGATTTTATTTCTCAAACTTCATATCTACAAGAGGGAAAGCTTGGCCTATTTATAGGCCAAAGGACTTCCAGAAATTTCAGCCCAAAAAACTAAAAGATCATAACAATCTAAGGATTAGTTATGATATAACTAACTAATTACAATCAATCCCTAACAAATTTGGTTGCACAAGCTTCCATGTGGCACCTCCTTAGTTTGCCATGTGTCATCATCAGATACCTCCATGTGTCCTCCAAGATTTGACTTCCAAAGAGAAGACTTGATGTCTTGATAGCAGTGTTGACTCAAGGCAGGAAGTGTCGATACTTTGAGACTTGACAGAAGTTAAAATTTTGCAGCATGAGTTGCCACTTGAGAAATTGAAACTCTTGGCTCGAGTAAGTGGAACCTGCGGAAAGTGGATTAACTACAAAACTAAAGAGTGTCAGTCTGCAACCTTTTCTTCTTGCTGATATCCCCATCAATTCTATTTTAGTTTTATGTTATCGATTATAGTATGTAAATATATATTACAGTATGGTATAATAACAAGTAATACAATTATGATATAATATACTTAATATTACCAATATATTAGAGCTTATTGACATATTATATTTGTAATGATAAAAGATATTATTATAATATCTATATTATTAAGAAATCTTATATGCTATAAAAATATAACATATAATATAAGTTTATAATGTGAACACAATATGTTATTAATATATTATTTTGCTAATATATTGATTATAATTCTACGTAGTAAATTATCCTATAAAAGCTTTAATAAGATTGATAAACAATATTACAATTATGATATAAAGTATCATTAAAAAATTATATTTTATATTGATTAAAAATATTTAATATTAACATTACAGTAAAAATAATTCATAATAAGTAAGATAGTTTTGTTATTCAAATAACATGCCACACTAAGAGTTTGTCTAATTGAAAGGTGTTATATATCTTGACCTTATTTTATTTTTACTACTAAGAGTTCAAAAAGAAAATTATAGTTAGAATGGCAAGACTTCTTTAAAATTATTTGTCATTGTTGAAATTATCATTTTAAATGATAAATAAAAAATACTGTTATAAATTATTATTGTATTTTCAATTGAATCTTTATCCTGTATGGATGATAGAAGTTAACATGATACCCAAAAAAAAAACTTGGGTTAATTTTAAGACGGGTAGGACAGCTTACTAAGAAGGTGAATTAAAGCCATATTTAGAATTATTTTTTATAATTTTATAATAATATTAACTAGCTAGGGGTATTTTAGATGGTCTTAGGTAGAGATGGACATTGGGCCGGGCTGCCCATGGTCCGGCCCAGCCCGGCACAAAGCGGGCCATGCCTAGCATGGCCCACTTGCTATAGTAACGGGCTGTGCCGGGTTCAAAAATTTTGGCCCATGGATCAAGCACAGCACAGCCCATTAAGGCCTGGGCTAGCACAACCCACAAGGGCCAGGCATGGCATGACCTACGGGCTAGCCCGGCACGGCCCACAAGGGCCTAGGTTGGGCTAGGCATGGAACGTCCCTCTTAATAAATTTTATATTTATAAAATATTTTTAATAAATTAAAAATATTGGGAACTAAGAATTTATTAATATAAAGCCACCTTAATGGTGGAAGGTTTGGCATAGACCCCTACCAGTTTATTAATTTAAAATTAAAATTATACATGAAGGGAGGAGGGCTAGGCCTGATCTTCAGAATACAATAAGAAAGGAGAAAAAAATAGAGATGACTCACTTTAATAATTAAAAAATAAAAATATATAATTATAAAAATAGAGATGACTCACTTATCAATAGTATTTGTATTATCATCATCTTCGCTGGATAAGTCATGTTCACCTTTATCTTGAAATCTCATTTTAGCATCCAATCAATCTTTGAAGCAGAGAAGTATCTCAACCGTGTCGCCAGTCATCCTACTTTTTTTTCGTCAAGAATACGCCGACCTGCAATAAAAGTGGATTTCGATGCTACTGTGGATATCGGCACAGCTCAAATATCACGTGCAAAGGCAGACATAACAAGATATTGATTTTTAATACTCTTCCACCAAGCTAATACATCTAGATTCTCTATTTAATTTTTATCATATGCAGATTGAAGATCATTTCGTAAATAAAATTCTAGTTCACTACTTAAAAATGAAGAAGATGAAGATAAACTTGAAGCATATGTGTATTTTCTTTGTGCAATGAATGAAAAAATAGATGATGAATGAGAACTAGAAGAAAAATAGAGCTTTGTGTGGATAATCTAGATCCATGAATTTTTTCATCATATAAAGCATAAATATCATAAAGAAGTTGTGTTACTTCAATTTTAGCATGTTCAGGATCTTGAATCATATTTTCACAATATGCATCAAGTAAAATTAGTACGCCACTCAATTTAACTCTTGAATCAAATACAGCAGCTAAGTTATGCATAGGACATATCTTGTCCCAATATTTATTCCATTTGTATTCCATTTATTCAATAATAGTCATTAAAACATCATCATGTCTATGTTCAGCAAATTTTTGACTAATTATATATACTTGTTGTAAAAATGAACATAAAGTTGGATAATAAATACCAAAAAGAACATTGGTAGCATTATAAAAACTAACCAAAAAATCTTTCAAAATTTTACCTTTATTCAAATCAGTTTCAGTCAAGTAAAGCCTAATCCACGGTCATTAATATATGCACTTAATAAGCTTTTGTATGGGTATGCATCATGTATCATGCTATATATTAAGTTCCAATGAGTAATTACATTAAGTTTAAATTTTTTAAAATATTTACCATGATCTATACATAGTTGCTTAAATTCTTGAAGTTTTGATCTAATATGCAATAAATTTTCATTTAACATGGGATGCAATGAGTCCTTCAATAATGCAACAGCAGAATTATTATTAGATGCATTATCAAAAGTAATATATAGATATAATTTTATATCATTAATATTATATGAGCATGCAGTTTGATAAATGGCATTTGAAATTTAGTGTCCGAAATGCAAAAAATCAAAAGTATGAAAAGCAAGAATACATTTATTTAATTATCAATCATTATCAATATAATGAGCAATAATGGTAATAAAACAATTACTACCTGTCAAATATCAGAAGTTAAAGAAACTTTTGCATTTAAAATAGAGAGCATTTCAATTAAACTTTGTCTTATTACTAAAAAGTTTGTCATAGCTACTCTTCTAAATGTACGCCTACGAGTTCTTCGGTAAGCAGGTTGTAGGGATAATTAAATATATTCTTTAAAATTAAAAGATTCACATAAACTAAAAGATAATTCATTATTAACTATCCATCTTGCAAGTAATTTTCTTCGATTTTCATGATTATATGCAAAATTAGCTGCAAGTGATCCCCCTTGTATATTAAGGGTACTTTGAAGATGAGAATCATGCATCCTATGACTCGTTTGATGTCTTTTTAAATGACATGTTTTCCCACTACTATTACAACTAATACATTTTCTACATTTTACTTTCAAGACTCCATCAACCATAATTCTATCAAATTCATTCCACACATCACTAGTCCTCTTACGAGAAGAGATTTTACCTTCACTCAGTTCACTAGTTCTAGAGGAAACTTAGGGATTAGTTTCATCTTCCTCAGAAACAGGAGGCATGCTAAAATGACTTTCATCATAAGATGTCATATCTAAATTGATGAATACAAAAAATAAAAACTAACTACAAGGAGGAATTGAGTAGAGGATCAGAGGTGGAGCCAAGATTGTGAGCTTCCTCTTGTGCTCTTGCCTCTCAATGAGAAGTGACCTTCTCTTTCTCTTGTACTTCTAACTTCTCAACAAGAACCTCCTCTTGTGTAGCATTTGAACACTTGCTAAATGCAAACTAAAAATTAAATTGCTAGAAGCCTCTAAGCACTTGCTAGAAGAGAGAAATAGTAGTAGTAGATAAGGAGAGAAAAGTTGGTTTGGTGTGGAGAGAATGAGGAAGAAAAGGGGTATTTATAGGACTTCAAAAAAAATCCCAAAATACCCCTCAATTTAGCCATTTTATGGTTATTAAGAGGGTTAAAAGGGTTATTTGCCCTCAACTAGCCATTTTTAGCCTTTTAGAATTGGGTCGTGCACCCTGGCACGGCCCATTTTTAGCCGTTACGAGCCATGCTAGGCATGGCCCAAGCCAGATCATACCAGGCATGATCCATCCCAAAATGGGTTGCAAACCGTGGCGGGTACATTTTTAGATTAAACGGGTTGTCCCTGGCATGGCCCGTTTAGTAAACGGCCATGCCAGGCATGCCCATTTAACCTGCGGCCCGATGGGCCTGGGCTGGACTGGACCGGGCATGACCCAATGCCCAACACTAGTCTTAGGTAGCTAGGCATAAAGCTTGTGAGTTGCCTTAAATAATTTTCAGCTATCTTTGTCAAAGTTGAATTAATATTTTTCATAAAGCCAAAGCGTAAATTAGAAAAGAAACTAATATTTTAATCATGATGAAGCATGATAATTTAATATTATTAAAAACTTCGAAACACTTGCCATACGTGCATGAAAAATTCATCAAGCCCAATAGTGCTAATCTAGAAACACCAACAACCAACCAACCCCCACATTTTGTATAAATTATGGCAATTTATGGGCATATATGAAGAAGGCTATAACATCGGTCATGCTTTCATGCTTTGATAAAAAGATTCCTTGTAAAACATTAGTCAAGCAATTCATTAATAACTATAATTTCCAAATGCAAGAATCAGTGGGGTTTAAATCCCAACTTCAACCAAGCTTTCGCATATCATTGTTCTCAAATTTTAGAACCTTAAAACTAAATTTGAAATTATTAAATTAGATTTGGAACTAGGTCAATCCATACCAATGATAAATTGACATAATTAAAATCACATATATTAAGATTCAACATATGTAATCACCAAATTTGATTTCCATATCAATATCACATCCATTAGAAATATAGTAATTTAGAGATGTCAATGATACTCATGATTCATAAGATGTCATTTTATGTACATCTAGTAAATTGAAAACTAATAAAAAAATATTAAAATAGTCTAACAAACATTCAATTATTGCTTGATGGTCTACCCAAGTTTGATTATTTTGAGTGACCATTGCACAGGGATATGAGATTATAAATTAGAGTTGATTTTGGGTCTAAAGTAGGGTTTGAATATGTTTACAAATAAATCCAAGCCAAACTTGATCTATTGCTATACACTATCATTAAAAAAAAACCATTTATTAATATTAACTTGATGAGTGAATAGCAACTCTCACCTAATTATTCCTTCTATCTCCTTCTAATAAAGTAAATGATGATTATTTGTATTGTATGAATAGAAAATTATGTTAAACTAGTATTTGGATGGAGGAGCAAAATAGGCTCTACATGTAAACTGTAAACATAGCATTAATGGAAAAACAAGCAGCTTTTCCTCCAATAAAATTTCCATCCGTTTTTCTATTCAAGTAATAGTGTGTTTTTTTCAATGAAATTTCTACCCCATCTCCTATTTAACTAATATTTATAAATCTTATGGCAATGGAACATAAGTTACAAACTAAACATTGACTTTTAATAAGCTATGCCTTATTAAATTAATTTGTACTCATTTTTATTCTCATAGCTATTCTTTATGACTACTTTTTAAAGCCAATTTCTTACATAAAACATGTTCTATTTTAGTTTTATGTTATCGATTATAGTATGTAAATATATATTACAGTATGGTATAATAACAAGTAATACAATTATGATATAATATAATATACTTAATATTACCAATATTAGAACTTATTGACATATTATATATGTAATGATAAAGATATTATTATATATATATTATTAAGAAATCTTATATGCCATAAAAATATAACATATAATATAAGTTTAGAATGTGAACACAATATGTTATTAATATATTATTTTGCTAATATAATATTGATTATAATTCTATGTAGTAAATTATACTATAAAAGCTTTAATAAGATTGATAAACAATATTACAATTATGATATAAAGTACCATTAAAAAATTGTATTTTATATTGGTTAAAAATATTTAATATTAACATTACAGTAAAAATAATTCATAATAAGTAAGATAGTTTTGTTATTCAAATAACATGCCACACTACTTTATCTATGTATAAAAATTTGTTAGACAAATAAAATTTTGGTATAGATATTTAGCTTATTTGTACCTCTTACCATAACTTTATTATTCTTAATTTTATATTCTCATGCTAAACAAAGCCTTGGATGACTGCTATTCCTATTTATTGATGTTATATTATATACTCAATTTTTTGTCCTATGCTTTATATGGGGGTTGATGCAATGCAAAAAGGCCAATAATACGAGGGATTTGTATTATATATTGAGTATTATATTAGAAAAAAAACTAGAGTATTCTTGAAATGCATTTTAGTAGCTTTATAATGACATCAATTGGCTACATACATCTAAATAGTCACTATTATATATCACTATAAATAATATAAAAATAATATGTCTATGCCAAAATGTACTTAATCAGGATGACTTTATAAAGTAGATCACAAAGTGCAAGCGAATTTAGCATTTCAAGTCTCATAATAATCTTAAAACGAATTGATTACATTAAAGCTTGTATCTTGAAAGAAACCATCTAAAATTCATTAGCATAACCTAATGAAATATCATATACAATAAATTATACTATTAAAATATGTATGTATATGTTATTTATGAAATGACATATTGACTCTAATATCACAATTTAAAACTCGACATTGAATAGTGTTGCCGGAGGGCCACCCCCAACGCCTCTCGCGCGAGGACTTCTTGTGCAGGTCCGCCCCCTCTTCCCTGGAGATCGACCGCGCCCGAGTCGGAGGACAGATCCCGGCGGCAACAGATTGGCGCTAGAGGAAGGGTCTCAAGTCCCGTTAAAACTTGGAAAGAGGAGATAAGGATCTAAATTCGGAGCAGAACCTCTTTAATGGCCAACCGGAGAAGAGCAACCTCGGAAGCTCAAGATCAGGCCGCTTCCCAGAGGCCAGATCCGACGAGCGGTGTAGCGCCACAACCACCACCAGTCGAAACCCCATCACCGCCTGCCATCCCGGTGACCCAGGACCAGTTCGCTACGCTAGTCCAACAAGTCCAGGCCTTACCCACCTGGTTCAAGAGCGCCTTGCAGCTCCTCCTGCTTCGCACCTTCAGAAGGAGGCGGTGATTCCTTCTTCGCCGGCAACCTCCTCCTCTGATCCGCCTGAATCCGCGGATCCCCCGCACCAGCCAAGAGGGGACAAACCAGTCCCATGGGGCGGCCACAATGGAGATCCTCCCAGATCTCGGCGAGCCCGGTCTCTCTCACCGGTGACCTCCCACTATGATTCGACGTCGTCTCTGCGATCTTCTCGCCCAGCTCCTCCCCTGGCTGGGGAAGAGGAGATCTGTCGACAGATCTAGGAGATGCGTCAGGAGCTGGATGCCGCCAAGCAGGCCCATCTGCCCCAGCCCAAAGCAGAGCAGGGCATCCCTTTCTCTAAGGGGATCATGGAGGAAGTGATTCCCTCCCATGTCAAGTTACTAGCCGTCGAACCCTATCACGGCTCTTCTGACCCAGATGACCATCTCAGCAGCTTCCGTTCGATTATGATGTTCATGAAGCATCTGATGCGGTCCTCTGTCGCGCCTTCCCCTCTACCCTCAGAGGATCCGCCCGAACCTGGTTCAACGCTTTGAAGCCGGGTTCCATCGATTCATTCGACGAGCTGAGCCACCTTTTTATTGGCCAGTTCGTCAGCAGCCGCCGCCACCGACGAAGATCTGACTCTCTCTCCGAAGTCAAGCAGAGAGAGGGGGAGTCCTTGAGGAATTACCTTGGCCGTTTCAATAAGGCCATGTTGGAAGTGGACCACCTTAATCATGAGGTGGCCATGTCTGCTTTGGCGGAGGGAGTTTCGAAGGAAAGCGACTTCTACCTAGCTATGGAGGTCAGCTACCCCCCCGGCCTCTCTGATATGATGGCCCTGGCGGACAAGTACGCTAGGGTCGAAGAATCGCGAAGGGTCGCCCGCGCTGAGCAGGCAAAGAAGAAGGAGCCCAAAGTCCCCGACAGGCACCGTCCCGCTCGGCGATCAAGTCCGCCTCGCCGCCAGAGAGTCCCTCCGCTGCCGCCAAGGAATCGCTCCCGGAGTCCTCCTAGGCTATTTGATCGCTATACTCCGCTGACTGTGCCACGGGCGCAAATCCTTATAGAGATAGAGCGCCAGCTTCCCCGGCCAGTGCCTCTCTGAGGGAACCCGACCCGAAGAGACCCCGCCAAGTACTGCCGCTACCACAGGGAGCATGGTCACGACACTGAAGAATGCTGGCAGCTAAAGAATGAGATCGAGAGGCTGATTCGGCGGGGACGACTGGATCAGTTTAGGAGAGTGCCCGAGCCACCGCAAGGAGGTGACCGCCAGTCCGAGCTTCAACAACCTCCTCCTCCACCAAATCCGCCCGTGATCGGTCGTATTAACATGATTGAAGAGGCCGGCGGATCGAGCCCCAGAGGCGACAGTGATGGATCAGTGCCAAAGAAGGCACAGACGGGCAAACTCTCCTTCTCCGATGATGATCTTCTTGGGGTACAACTCCCCCACGATGACGCACTAGTTGTATCCCTTAATTTGAACAACTATGATGTAAGCCGAATCCTCGTTGATAGTGGAAGTTCGGTGAATGTTTTGTACCTCGGTGTGTTTGCTAGGATGAAATTACTCATAGAAAATCTTCGAGCCGTGGATTCCACCTTAATGGGATTCAGAGGCGACGTCGTCATCCCGGAAGGGGTCGTCACCTTGACGGTCCGCGCGGGAACATGGCCCCTTGTGACCATTGTTCAGACAGACTTCCTAGTGACCGACCTCAGATCCCCCTACAATGCAATATTCGGCAGGCCCGGTCTGATGTCCCTCAAGGCAGTTGTCTCCATCCCGCACCTATCCATGAAGTTTCCCACCGAGCGAGGAGTTGGAGTTGTTCGGGGAAGTCAGGCCATGGCTCGGCAGTGCTTTGTTACAAGCCTACAATCTAGAATGCCAGAGGTTGATGGGCTAGACGCTCGCGAGGACTTCGCCGAACAAAGAGGAGAACCGGCAGAGGAATTGGAGGAGGTACCATTGGACGAAGCTCAGCCCAGCCGAACCATCAAAATCGGGTCGCTGCTCAAAGGAGAGCCTCGGCACAGGTTGATCGGGTTCCTCCGAAGCAACGCTGACATCTTCGCCTGGTCCGCCTCCGACATGCCAGGGATCAGCCCCGAGGTTCTCGTCCATCATCTCAATGTGGACGCGATGCACTGGCCGGTTAAGCAGAAGAAGAGAAGCTTCACCCCAGAGCGACAAAAGGCCATCGAGGAAGAGGTAGACAAACTCATTAAGGCCAATTTCGTCCGAGAGGTAAATTACCCGAGCTGGCTGTCAAATGTTGTCATGGTGAAAAAGTCGAACGGCAAGTGGAGAATCTGCATCGACTTCACCGATCTCAACAAAGCCTGCCCGAAGGACAGCTTCCCCCTCCCTCGGATTGACCAGCTCGTGGACGCCACCTCAGGCCACCAGATGCTATCATTCATGGACGCCTATTCGGCTACAATCAGATCCGAATGGCCCCTGAAGATGAAGAAAAGACCGCCTTCATAACTGACCGAGGTACTTACTGTTACCGTGTTATGCCTTTTGGTCTTAAAAATGCAGGTGCCACCTACCAGAGGCTGGTCAACAAAGTGTTCAAGGAGCAGATCGGCCAGAATATGGAGGTATACGTAGACGACATGCTGGTTAAAAGCAAGGAGGCATCACAGCATGTCGACAACCTCACAGAGAGCTTCGCCACGCTGCGCAAGTACGGGATGAGACTCAATCCGACCAAATGTGCCTTCGGTGTCAACTCGGGGAAGTTCCTCGGCTTCATGGTCTCCCAGCGAGGTATCGAAGCCAACCCTCAGAAGATTCAAGCTCTCCAACAAATTGCGCCCCTGGCATCTGTCAAAGAGGTCCAGTGCCTAACCGGGAGAATAGCGGCCCTAAACTGCTTCGTGGCGCGGTCGGCCGAGAGATGCCTCCCCTTCTTCAAAACTCTCCGATCAGCCAAAAACTTCCAGTGGACTCCCGAATGTCAAAGGTCATTTCAAGATCTCAAGAAGTACCTCGGCTCACCCCCACTCCTCAGCAGTCCGGCCCCAGGAGAGACCCTATTCTTGTACCTAGCTGTTTCGAAAGGTGCAGTCTGCTCGGTGCTGATCAAGGAAGAAGGCAGAGTCCAAAAGCCGATCTACTATGTCAGCAGGCTGCTCCGCGATGTGGAGACGAGGTACAGCAGAATCGAAAAGATGGTGCTGGCCTTAATCACCTCAGTTCGAAAGCTGCGGCCGTACTTCCAAGCACATTCCGTGACGGTCTTGACTGACCAACCCATCAAGGTGGTAGTCCACCGTCCCGAGACGTCGGGAAGAATGACCAAATGGGCCGTCGAGCTAAGTGAGCATGACATACACTTTCAGCCTCGTCCGGCCATCAAAGCCCAAGTCCTGGCCAACTTTCTCCTCGAATGTACCATCCCGGAGGACGGCTCTACCTCAGACTCCCTTAAAGAGCCAAAATCTGGAGCCGGTGGCTCCTCCATGTCGATGGGTCATCCAATGCCCATCACTCCGGTGCGGGTCTAGTTCTCACCAGTCCGGAGGGGATAACCTTTGAATATGGCATCCGATTCTCCTTCCCGGCCTCCAACAACGAAGCCGAGTACGAAGCCCTGTTAGCCGGCCTCCGAATCGCCTGCAGCTTGAGGGTGGAGAAGCTCAGTGCCTTCACCGACTCTCAGCTGGTAGCCGGCCACGTTCGGGGAGAGTTTGAGGCCCGGGAACCAAACATGGTTCGATATCTTCAGGAGGTACGGAACCTGCTCCCACATTTTGCCGAGTTTGAAATTATTCAGATTCCCATATCCGAGAACGCCCGCGCCGACCTGCTCTCCCGATTGGCGACCGCGGAAATAATGGATACCGAGCAAAAGTTCCACTTGGAGACCCTGGAAAGGCCCAGCATCGCGGAAGCCGACCGAATAATGCAAGTCGAGGCCGAACCATCTTGGTTCGACCCTATCCTCAAATACCTCCAAGAAGGATCGCTTCCGTCCGACCGAAGAAAGGCTAGAAAGCTGAAGCTACAAGCCATTCATTACGTGTTGATCGACCACCAGCTTTACAAACGATCTTTTTCCATGCCGCTGCTTAGATGCCTTCGCCCATCCGAAGCAGACTATGCTCTACCCGAGGTACATGAAGGGATTTGCGGCAACCATCTGGGAAGCCGGTCCCTATGCCACAAAGTGCTACGACAAGGCTACTATTGGCCGACCATGCAAAAAGACGCGGACGATCTAGTCCGAGCCTGCGACCCCTGCCAGAGGCATTCAAGCATCCAAAGGCTCCCTTCCGCCAAACTAGTTTCCATATCCTCTGCTTGGCCCTTTGCCAAATGGGGGATGGACATCCTCGGCCCATTCCCTCTTGCCACGAGGCAGCGGAAATTCCTATTTGTCGCCATCGACTACTTCACCAAATGGGTCGAAGCGGAAGCAGTTGCACAAATTACTGAAGCACGAGCCAGAGATTTTGTTTGGAGGTCCATCATCTGCCGATTTGGCCTCCCGCACACCATAATCACCGATAACGGCAAGCAGTTTGACAACTCCAAATTTCGTCGGTTCTGTGAGGAGCACGGAATCCGTCACCACCTTACTTCGGTCGGGCACCCACAAGCCAACGGAGCGGCCGAAGTAACCAACAGAAACCTTCTCCAGGGAATCAAAGCTCGCCTCTTCAGAGCCCAAGGCAGGTGGGCGGATGAGCTACACCATGTCTTATGGGCCTACCGCACAACCCCAAGAATCCCGACAGGCGAAACCCTGTTCCGAATGGCTTTCGGTACAGAGGCCGTTATCCCTGTGGAAGTCGGCCTCCCATCATTACGGGTGGAAAGCTACTCAGAGGAAGCTAGCAATGAACAACTCGCGCCAACCTCGACCTAATAGAGGAAATCAGAGAGAAGGCCCGGATCAGAATGGCTACCTATCAACAAAGGGTGGCCCATTACCACGCTTCCAGAGTCAAAGGGAAGACCTTCCTACCCGGCGACCTTGTTCTCCGAAAGGCCTCTGTTTCCAAACCGCTGGAACAAGGAAAGCTGGCGCCAAACTGGGAGGGCCCGTACCAAGTAACGGAGATCATCGGACCGGGAACCTACAAGCTACAGGATCTGGATGGGAAATCCATTCCCTGGACGTGGAATTCGGACAATCTCTGAAAATATTATCAATAGGGTACGTCCTCTCCAAATTTATTTTCATATGCCTCATTATATCTTCCTGTCGGCACATTTTCCTCAATGCAAATCATTATGCACTGCATCACCAAAAATTGCAAAAAGAAATAGATGCTGCTTACCAATCCTCGGCACAACCGACTCCTTGTCTGGACAGGAATTCTCCGAACCTTGGCAGGGCCAAGTAAAATATTCTCCGAACCTCGGCTGGGCCGAGCAACAAATTCTCCGAACCTTGGCAGGGCCAAGTAAAATATTCTCCAAACCTCGGATGGGCCGAGCAACAAATTCTCCGAACCTTGGCAGGGCCAAGTAAAAATTCTCCGAACCTCGGCTGGGCCGAGCAACAAATTCTCCGAACCTTGGCAGGGCCAAGTAAAATATTCTCCGAACCTCGGCTGGGCCGAGCAACAAATTCTCGAACCTTGGCAGGGCCAAGTAAAACATTCTCGAACCTCGGCTGGGCCGAGCAACAAATTCTCCGAACCTTGGCAGGGCCAAGTAAAATATTCTCCGAACCTCGGCTGGGCCGAGCAACAAATTCTCCGAACCTTGGCAGGGCCAAGTAAAATATTCTCCGAACCTCGGCTGGGCCGAGCAACAAATTCTGAACCTCGGCAGGGCCAAGTAAAACATTCTCTGAACCTCGGCTGGGCCGAGCAACAAATTCTCCGAACCTTGGCAGGGCCAAGTAAAACATTCTCCGAACCTCGGCTGGGCCGAGCAACAAATTCTCCGAACCTTGGCAGGGCCAAGTAAAATATTCTCCGAACCTCGGCTGGGCCGAGCAACAAATTCTCCGAACCTTGGCAGGGCCAAGTAAAACATTCTCCGAACCTCGGCTGGGCCGAGCAACAAATTCTCCGAACCTTGGCAGGGCCAAGTAAAATATTCTCCGAACCTCGGTTGGGCCGAGCAACAAATTCTCGAACCTTGGCAGGGCCAAGTAAAATATTCTTCGAACCTCGGCTGGGCCGAGCAACAAATTCTCCGAACCTTGGCAGGGCCAAGTAAAATATTCTCCGAACCTCGGCTGGGCCGAGCAACAAATTCTCCGAACCTCAGCAAGACTGAGTAAAAATTTCTTCGGGTTAAGGCGCCGGCTGAAAGCCGAAGTGCATAGGCCCCGACTAAGGCCGAGGGACTTCCAAATAGACCCCGCAATCTCTGCCGGTTTAAAACGAAGCATGCTAAGCAAAAAAACCGTTGACACACAAAAAGAAGGGCCCATCAAGCCCCGCGTAATCGGCCAAAAGCCCCGAGCAGAGCCAAGGAATGCCCCCTCTACTACTAAAATCTTCGGGTAACGCCCCTATAACCCATCGATCAAAGCATCTACTTCGACGCGTGAACCAGTGGAACCACGCCAACTCCCTAACTATTACGCGAATGACATGTTTAAAAGAAGACTCTCGAAAAAGAAAGATTGTCTGAACATAGCCTCTTTGTATTAATCCAAAAGAAGGGGAGCACACGAAAAGAGAGGCAAGAAAAGCGGAAGCACAAAATGAAAATAGCCGAGGCCCTAAGTCAAGGGTCAGAGTCGCTTCCGGACGCCAGCAGGCCCTCCAAGTGCTCGGTGAGATCAGCCACCTGTCGGCGTAGCGATTCGACCTCCTCCCTCTGCCGGTCTATCACCCGGCGCAGGGCCTCCGCCTCCTTGGTCGTGACATCCATATATTCCTCTACGACCCTCACAAGCTGCTGATTACTCGCGAGGGCCGATGCCAAGCCCAATCCGTCGACGGTAACGGAGGTACGCCTCCCCTCCGAGTGAAGCAGGCCGTTGAGTGAGGTGCGCAGCTCACTAGATGATCGTCCTGGAAAGGCCATTGTTTCAGAACTTAAACCGAGGGATGGCTGAGACCGATGCCCCTCGGTCATATTTATACTCGCTGGACAGGTATCTCAGTCGGTCGCGCCATAGCCGCCGACCCGTAAGAGCTTGCCACGTGTCATCATTTCAAAGGCTGCAAAATCCGAGGTACCACACCCCATCCCGAGTAAGATCGGTAAGTGTGGACTGACTGATCGGGAATTCCCCGAACAGACTACCTTCCGATCTGCCGCCCCCAGTAACAAATGCACACGGCATTTCCCCAAGCTCCCTTTTCGGGAAGAATAGAGGGAAGAAGTCTGGCATTCGGCCAATAACCTGTCCCCTCGGGAAGAGTAGTGTCACCAAGCAAAAAGCGTGACAATATACTGCTCGTACCGACCTGGCGCCCATCACCAAGCGCCGCATAGACATAGCACCATGGCCCCCAATGACAACTGAATCGCTCCCTTGAGCCCGAATCTCCGAACCTTGGCAGGGCCAAGCCGAATATCTCCGAACCTCGGCTGGGCTGAGCTAAAAATTCTCCGAACCTCGGCTGGGCCGAGCTACAAGTTCTCCGAATCTCGGCTAGGCCGAGCTATAATTTCTCCGAACCTCGGCTGGGCCGAGCTACAAGTTCTCTGAATCTCGGCTAGGCCGAGCTGCAATTTCTCCGAACCTCGGCTGGGCCGAGCTACAAGTTCTCCGAATCTCGGCTAGGCCGAGCTACAATTTCTCCGAACCTCGGCTGGGTCGAGCCAAAAATTCTCCGAACCTCGGCTGGGCCGAGCTACAAGTTCTCCGAATCTCGGTTGGGCCGAGCGATAATTTCCCCAAACCTTGGCAGGGCCAAGTGAAGAAATCTCCGAACCTTGGCAAGGCCAAGCCAAAATCTCCGAACCTCGGTTGGGCCGGGCAACAAGTTCCCTGAACCACTACACTGATTCCCTGAACTTCGGCCAAACCGACCCACGATAATTCGAGCTCCGATAAGAGCAAGGCACAAAAATCCCAAGCTTCGGACCGAAGTAGGGAGTGCATTTCTCCGAACGGTCCCTAGATCGTCGCTCATGATCCTCGGTTAGTACGGATAGTACGGGATCCTCGTCTAAGGACGAGCGGGACGCCTTTGTACCCCACAAACAACAACAACGATAGCAAACTCGGCACAGAAGAGATGGAGATTGAAAAACAAAACATAACTCTCTTTATTGCCAGTAGAGATCGGTTACAAATGCCTTAGAGGCATTACAAGAGCATTGAAATGCATAAAATAAAGATAAATACAAAACTCGGGCAACTGCTCCAAAGCAGACCTAGGCAACTGTGATGCTCCGACGTCCGGATCGACAAATCAGGCAAACCATGAAACGGTCAGCCCGCCTGGACGGTTGACAAAGCCGACCCTCCACGGCCCCCGCCGAATGAAGAGATTCAGAAGGTGGCACGGCCCGTGGATGCTGATTCTGAGGACCCGGACGAACCAGCCCGCTCCCCTGGGAGGGGGTGCTGGATCGCAGGCCGCCGCCCGACCGAGAGGCTTGGGGACCATCAGACCCCGGTTGCTCCCATATTCTCCGCCCCATGGCAAGGATTCCCCTCAGAGAAGGGATGGAAATCCAGGCCAGCGAAAGAGGGAGAGTCTGTGCGTGCTACGGGGGTGTCGATACACTTCCTACCGTAAGCCCCCCGTAACAGGCCACAAAGGTCACACGGGAAGAGTATATGTGCGCTCCCCGTGTGATCTCTGCGCCCCCTATGTGCGCTCTCCATATGATCTCCAGGACTCATCCCCTAAGGGTGAGCCATTCTTCGGCAGCTCCCCCGTCGCCCCAGCTATCCGGAGGCAGAGAGCTTATAAGAGGAAAGCTCGGTCCTCCCACGCGCAACGGCAGAAAAATAAGCATGGTGGAAGTTCTAATGGAAAAGGAACTTTGGGGATAACCAAACATGACCCCTTTCTCCCCTTTTTATATAGGCAGAAATGAGCCGGGAAAAGCTACCCAAGCTGAAAGTCCCGAGATTCAAACATCTGGTCCGTGCCACCACGTGGCCCCTCAGGATAGACGCGGCGCCCTACTGCGCGCCAAGCCCACCGCCTGGATTGTGACGTATACGGAGATCTCCTCCTGATCCCAAATCATGGTCATTAAATGCAGGAGATCGCCCACTAGCACTTCGAAAACTGGCAGGCTCAGAATATCGTCCTTCAAAAATAACGTCCTCCAATGGTAAGCGGCTGCGTACGCAGCACGATGAGGCGACCTGCATGGGAAAAGAGTATCTTCCGGAAAGCCGCAGAGCAGCTTTATGTTCCCCAGAGCGCCGTATCATCAGTTTCGGTGAAATAAAAACCGAATCACCTGCGGAACAGCAGGGCGTTGGCAGAATAGCAGAAAGCGCGAAGGCTTATTTTCCTCGTCGGCCCCAGTCGACCCATCTTGTTCGTCGGCCCCAGCCGACCTATTTTGCTCGTCGGCCCCAGCCGACCTATTTTTTCTCGTCGGCCCCAGCCGATCTATTTTTGCTCGTCGGCCCCAACCGACCTATCTTGCTCGTCGACCCCAGCCGACCTATTTTTGCTCGTCGGCCCCAGCCGACCCATCTTTTCTCATCGGTCCCAGCCGACCTATTTTGCTCGTCGGCCCCAGCCGACCTATCTTGCTTGTCAGCCCCAGCCGACCTATTTTTGCTCATCGGCCCCAGCCGACCTATCTTGCTCGTCGGCCCCAGCCGACCTATTTTTGCTCGTCGGCCCCAGCCGACCCATCTTTGCTCGTCGGTCCCAGCGGACCTATTTTTGCTCGTCGGCCCCAGCCGACCTATCTTACTTGTCGGCCCCAGCCAACCTATTCTTGCTCGTCGGCCCCGACCGACCTATCTCGCCTGTCGGCCTCAATAGATCTATTCTATCGGTCGATCCACAGCGGCCTGATTCTATCCACCTCCGTATCCTAACAACCTCTGAACCTTCCAGAAGACGCTCAAGGACCAGGTGACAGTCTATAAATTGGACGCTCCCAGATTCCCTCAGGTACGCATCTCCTTACGCATACGCATGCATCTTTTTTTGGCACACCCATACGTGCGCTCTCACTCTCGCGGCTCTCTTTGGTGGCTCGTTGGCGCTCTTGCCCTCTAGAGCTCTCGATTGACCGTCCCCGGAGAGGTCTCCCGGAGAGATCCACCTTCCCATTATCTGGTTATCACCGATTTCTTCTCCACTGACTTGAGCGTCGGAGGGTCTTCCACGAAGGGCCACCCCAACGCCTCTCGCGCGAGGACTTCTTGTGCAGGTCCGCCCCCTCTTCCCTGGAGATCGACCGCGCCTGAGTCGGAGGACGGATCCCGACGGCAACAAATAGATATTATTGAAAAAGTCATTTAGACCAATCAACTTATAAGTTTAAAAATTATAACATGCATTAATAAAGATAGACATTAAAATCATGGATAATTATTATTTGATCAAATGACTAATATAGTAATATTTGACACCCATTATTTGATTATAAAAAATGTTAACCATATTTTATGTTCTAGTTTGTTTGCAATTTATATAAAAGAATTAAAATATATTTAATTTTTAGATAATTGTTCATCTTCTTAAGCAAGAAACATGCTATTAACTATTAATTTGCTTGTTTGATGGATAAGAGAAGCTAGGTAAATTCAAATATGCAAAAATAATTTTAAAAGCTTATTTAAGAATAATTTGCTTTTATAAGAGTGGTTTATAGAATCATTTATCTAATAAAAAAATAATAAATTTGACTAATATTGTTATCGTGTTTAGTACATAGCTAGAAAATTGTGTCATTGTTTTTTCATATAGATTTAGTATAGAAGTTTGTTGTAAAGAGTTGAATATGAAATAGTAGGCAATTTTTTAATAAATCTTATCCTAATTCAATCTAAGTATCTACTTAGATATTACTTTTTAATGAAAGAAATCATGTCTAAATCACATAAGAAGCCCAAGTTCGTTGCAATGGGCTGGTACATATTCATGGCATATCTAACCAAATTTTGTCAAATGAGTATGACGAAAGTAGAACAGTAAGAGAGATAAAAAAGAAAAATAACTCTACCCAACTCAACTCATCTAAATCTTTTCCTAACTACATGGGGTTGACTACATGAATCTGCTTCCTCCACTCTACTCTATTCAAGACTAAGATGATACTCAAATTATAAATAATTGTTGCCATCAGGATCTGTCCTTCGACTCGGGCACGGCCGGTCTCCTGATCAGGGCTTCCTCCTGGGCGGACCTGCACAGAAGTCCTTACGCAAGAGGCGTTGGGGGTGGCCCTCCGCGGAAGACCCTTCGATGCTCAACAGAAATGAGGAGAAGGATCTCGCTGGGGAGTCCCTCCAGGGGTGGCTAATCGGGAGCTCCAGGAGAGCACCGACGAGCAGTGGGAAAGAGAGAGAGTGAGCGAGAGTGAGAGTGAGAGTAAGTCGGGTGCTGTCAACGCGTACCTGAGAGAATCTGGGAATGTTATATTTATAGGCAATCACCTGGATCTTGAGCGCCTTCTGGAAGGTTCGAAGGTTGTTGGGATTCGAATCAAGCTGTTATGAAGCCGGTGGGATCCGTATCTTGTCTGTTAAAAGATGACGGCTGGGGGGTCCCCTGATGGCCTGAGATCTGATGAGTGCGTAAGTCCTAGGCCGTTATCCTAGATCCTAGACCACTCCTCAATATGATTCTTTGTTTGGGATTTTATTACGATAGGCCTAGGCTCTCCCGCGTCGAGTTCCACGGAGGTGAGTATCGAGTCATGAATTGCTTAGGGAAGCCGAGCCATAGGAAGCTCGGGGGAGGCCGAGCTATGGGAAGCTCGGGGAAAGCCGGGCTATGGAAGCTCGGGGAGGCCGAGCTATGGGAAGCTCGGGGAAGCTGAGCTATGGGAAGCTCGAGGAAAGCCGAGCTACGGGAAGCTCGGAGGAAGCCGAGTTATGGGTTGCTCGACCCGTTGGATCATATCAGTCAGCTCGTTCCTCGAGGGCGTGTTGTAGCGGACGGAGGGATGGGGCTGATCTTAGCCCCTTCGCACTGTTACCAATGCAATGGCAATTTTACCCCTCAACAATAATTATATCGTTTTTAATTATTTGTGTCCATGTTAGTTTTGGCTACCTCTACATCTATCATTAAAATGAATTGTTAAAAAGCACTCTTTCTAACTGAAGCATCTAAAGGTCTTCATTGTATATGTCCTAAAAAAAACACTAAGAAGGAAATGTATATTTTTGTGTAAAAATAGCAAACCACTATGGGGGGGTACTAATCTATTGATTTTGTTGTCTTGATTGAACCAATAGATACTCTTAACATGCAAACTATTCAAATATCTCAACTCAACTCAAATTAACTCATTTGAGCCTTTTCCCAACTATATAAGGTCGACTATTAGGGGATCTGATAGAGTTTTACGCTAATTGTCAGCTACCTAATGCAACCCTTCTCTTTTACTCGGGCTTGGAACCGACCTTGGCAGAGTTGCAAATTATTCAAATATATACATATATATGTTATGCAACTTTTAGCAGGTATAGTTCATATAAAATTTAGGACAAGTTTCTAATATATTGACTTATGGTTAATTTTTGATTAAGTTTTGGATGATGATTGATATCACCAAATATTCCCCTACAAAATTTTCATTTATAAATTACTAAAATTCTTTTTGATATTTGTCCAATTTAGTCTTGTTCTTCTCTCTCTCTCTCTCTCTCTCTCTCTCCCTCTTTGAGGAACAAAGTGGGGGAGCATAAAATAGATATTATAAGATATATATGTGAGCAAAGGTAAACAAAATAACATTAAGAACTTACCATATGATGAGAAATATTTTATTTTAAAAAAATTTAAATTTAAAGAATATTTTAAATAGATGAATAATAATAAATCAAAAAAGTTGTCTAATAGCTAACATGATAAAATCATGCCTATGCAATAATTGTTATTCTTTGACACCTGAAAATAAATCATTTGTAATTATGAGTGATGCAAGAGGTTGAAATCGAAGTCATGGACTTTCTTAGGAGAATCAAAATTGAAACTTAGAGTTTGTTATAGAAATTAAAATCTATAGTGTATATATGGTTTTGAGTATCTTTCTCATCCTCAAAGTAGTCATTGTAGATGGATAATTTACCTTATTTTGATGCTGAAACAATTGTTTCATCTTATTTTTCATGCCTTCCTTAATTTTGTTGATGTGATGTTAATTGGAATAGTTGAATTAAAGTGACCCTAGCGGACATCTTCATGGCTCTTATACATCACACCAATCTTTGATTCGAAAATAGAACAAACACATCATGTCTCAAGCATCTTCAACTAGAATGATGCTTTATGTGTCACAAAAATGATCAATACTTCGCACCAACCGCAATGACCCTTATTTTAACCCATCCCTTCCTACCCTATGATATAGAGGTCTTTTTGTTCCTTGTTGTAACACCTAAAATCTCATTCTAAAAGATCGGACATAAAGAATTATTTGGGCTTTCTTGATCATGCATAAATACTCATAATCTTTCCAATGCATCATCGATGTAAGAATAAATACTTGCCAACATACGTTGTCGCATACTCCATTTAAATCACTATAAATCTTAAAGAGTGGATTAGGTAAGGGATGTCAATCACTATAAATCCCTCATACCTCATTTACTTTATTTGCTCATTTGTTTACTTGCAATTACTTTTTATTATTATATCTTGGACTTGTTTCTAATTTGATATATTTGATACTTGAACTTTGTTTTTAATTGTTACTCTTATTAGATTAGGATCTGGTTTTTATTTTTATAAAAACTTTCTATCAGAGCAACCCTATCCCAAGCTGCCATATGACACCCCAACACTCAGCAACTGAATGACTACTTATTATAAAGCTACAAATTAAATACTTGGCATGGCAACCAAAGAGATGAAGTGGTCAATTTAGTTTTTGAGGTAATCTATTATGGTGATTCATCTTGGTAACTACTGATTTTGTGATGATAATTAATGACATAGGACTTGAGACAACATATCAAATTGACCTACCCTTTTCCAAGATACGTGTAAAGCTTTATGCTTTGAGATTGGTGCAGATTAAATTGACCTACGCCTTCTCGATTAGGCTAATCCAAGGCAAAATCAAGGTTGGTGGAGTATTTTCTTCATGCTCAAATACAATCTTAAAAGTAGTCCAACCTAAAGAATTAGGCTCTCCTTCAAGAGGTCAAGCAAAAGCTACAATTAAAGATCGATGAGGTCACAGTCGAAATGCCTGCAAGTCATTGAGCTCAACCAAAGTTGTTGACCTAAGTTGGCTAAATTGATTAGCATCTATTAGTTGTTGAGCTTAGTTTGATGATAACCTAGATGATTATTAAATCACCTAGGAAGAGTTGATCAAGCCTAAAATATATCAGTCACACAAAAACTCAAGCTCCTTCATGGCTTGAGTACAGACTTGGTCCAATTTGGCTGACCAATCTTCTGATGTTCTTTTGTGGAGGCAAAAACCAACACAAAGGAAGGGAGCTTAGTTGGAAAAGATTTCCTTCTTCAAAATCATTAGTCTATCTTTCTTTAATCAGTATTCTTAACCAATCTAAAAGGAATTAATTGGTTTATTTAGGAATATTCCTTAGTTGTTGCCTCATATGAGGATCGTGATCATGATTGTCAAAGCTATCAAATATAAGAGTGTGGCTCCAACCATGATTCCTCCATGGTTCCTCTAAGCCATCCAATGCAAAAGTTCATCTCCAATGAGGATTCCTCTATACATTTATAAAAGATTTTCTCTCTTACTTAAGTCCTAAGTAGCTCATACTAGAGAAGATATCTCATCCCAGAGCCTTAGAATTGTTTCCTTGCCTCTCTTTTTTCTCTTTTTCTCTTGCATAAAACGAATAGCTCAACTTGGAGTCAATAATTTGCAACAACCAAAAACCTCATCCCAAAAAAATAACTAAAAAATGTTATCCAAGCTCTCTAATTCCATAAATATGTTGAAGTTTTTATTTTGATAGATAACTAATATAGAACTAAATGCTTACCGGTATGAACCTCAAAAATATGGACCATCAAATAAAGTGAAAAGGTCATTTTTTGGCCACATATATGAATATGTTTAATGAAGTATAGGAAACTTTTGCGCTAGTAAATATTGTTTCTTTCATTACCTTTAAAATAAAAGTGCTTGATATAGCAGTGATGAAGTTCTTTTTATCTGATAGTTATGGTTTGACTCTTTACTTGTGCATTATTTTCCTTTTAACCAATTGATCGACTTTTAGCCAATCAATGATTAATCTTTAGCTGATTTATTTTAGCTAATCAATCTAGTAATCTTTTTTTAACCAGTTCTTTTCTCTTTCCCATTTCTATATGTTTTTAGCCGATCAAGTTATTATGAAGTTATTATGAAGTTTGACAGGACCTTCTTTGAGCCCACATCTTTTTAATCTATTCTTTGTTCAAACATATATCTACCATATGATTACAAAATGATCGAGCTCTAAATTTATTTTGTAATATAAAAATATAAAATATTTCAAAATATTCTATAAAAAATATTTTTATTATTTTAAAAAATAATTATAAATTTGGTTTATAAAAAAATCAAATTAGTGCAAAAAAATCTAAATTTTTCTAAAATTAAATCAAATCAACTCTCATGCAATTGTAAAAATTATATATTTCATATTATTTTATAGAATGATAAATCAATCTATAAAATTTATCCATAAAAATATTTCTAAATTTTAAAAATTTTATCTTAGTTTTATTTTTATTTCATGTTGCATTATATATTAATGGATCGATATATAAAATTAGTGTATAAAAATATTTTAAAAGAATGGCATGTCTTATTAAATACTAAAATATAAAATAAAAATATAAGAAGGCATGCCGATTGAGATTTACAAAATATAAACAAAATTAAAATAAAAGATACAAAAAAAAACAAAAAAATAAAAGTGACTAAATATGATATTGAAAAAATCAAATTAAATTAAAGTAAAAAAAGAACTACAATAAGATTATTATGAATCATAATAATCGAACGTAATACTTAAGTAATAACATAAAATATAATAAATTATAAATAAATATAAAGTTTGAAAGTTATAAATAATAATAATAGCATTTTTGATGGCCATCACTAAATATTAGATGCATTAGAATAAAAAAATTTAAATATTTATGATGATTATTACTTTAAGATTTGATTCTATTTGTTAGTAAAGTGAGGGGGACTCAGTTCGAGATGGCCGGAGAATTCTTATGCAACAATCTGAAATTCTTTCAAATGTGACTTGCAAAAAGTTCTTTAATTTATAGAAAAATATAAAATCAATTGACATTCATTTCCTTTCTTTTTCTTTAAATGGTTAGGTTACATAAAAAGCACTTTGATGCATTTTATAACATCAAGCTTGTGTTCCTTTCTTTATACGAAGAGAAGCTATGAATCAAAGACAGTGATTCACTTTTCGAAGAAAAGCAAAGAATAAAATTAAAATTTTAAGTTGTGTAGCATGTTTTAGCCATTCAAGAGCTTTAACATTTCATTAAAAACTCTTATGTTTTGTCAATAACTAAAATCAATCATTTTCTTTAACTATTAATATGCAATATGGTTAATCAATATCAGCAACAACATGTAAACAATATAAAGTATGCTCGACTATCAGCATATTAAAAAAAAAAAAAAAAAAGCAAGATATGTACAAATATAAAATACATCTTACACAATTTAAAAAACTTAAAATAAAAATTATGTTTTTTTAATTTTTCTTAAGTATTAAAATGCAACAGAGAAACAACATGTGACTTCACTTGAAGCATGTATGTATTTGATTGATTTTTTATCCATATATTTATGATATATGGTGTGGCTAATGTAGCCACAAAGGTAATTTCGATAAAACTAAAACATTAGTGCGCCCCGGCATCTTCAAGCCCATCGAGTCAGCCCCGACTATTCATGGCCGGCCCTTCTCGACCCCGGCGTCTCCAAGCCCGCCGAGTCGGCCCCGACCATTCCTGGTCGGCCCTTCTCGGCCCCGGCGCCTCTAAGCCCGCCGAGTCGGCCCCGACCATTCCTGGTCGGCCCTTCTCAGTCCCAGCGTCTCCAAGCCCGCCGAGTCGGCCCTGACCATTCCTGACCGGCCCTTCTCGGCCCCGGCGCCTCCAAGCTCGCCGAGTCGGCCCCGACCATTCCTGGTCGGCCCTTCTCGGCCCCGGCGTCTCCAAGCCCGCCGAGTCGGCCCCGACCATTCTTGGCCGGCCCTTCTCGGCCCCGGCGTCTCCAAGCCCGCCGAGTCGGCCCCGACTATTCCTGGTCGGCCCTTTTCGGCCCTGGCGTCTCCAAGCCCTCCGAGTCAGCTCTGACCATTCTGGTCGGCCCTTCTCGGTCCGGCGTCTCCAAGCCCGCCGAGTCGGCCCCGACCATTCCTGGTCGGCCCTTCTCGGCCCGGCATCTCCAAGCCCGTCGAGTCGGCCCCGATCATTCCTGGTCGGCCCCTCTCGGCCCTGGCGTCCCCAAGCCCGCCGAGACGGCCCCGATCATTCCTGGTCAGCCCCGCCCCGGATCCTAGTCTACGAGGCTGGCCCCGCCACCCCTGGCCGACCCAGATAAGCCTCGGCTCCCTCGGGAGAGTCGAGACCTTCCCGGTTTCCTCCAAATCTACCCCAACGGCCCTGGTAGCTCGGGATGCTACCTCTCTGACCCGCGCTGCCTGACAACACCAAATCCAACTACCCACTGGCCACGCTGCTGATGGGACTGGACCCAACTACCAACTAGTCCCACTGGCTGATGGGACTTAGCCCACCAACCGCTGTTTTCTCCCTTTCTGATGGGACAGGACCCACCAACCAGCGCAGATTCACGCAACTCCCAAGAACTCCGCAGACATTCCTTCTTCATGGAATCCCACGTGATCATGCCAGGGTCAACCCCTATAAAAAGGTGAATCCACTCAATAAACAGGTATGCGCGATAACTCCAAAAAAATCGCTATCCTAAGGCCCAGAGAGGAATCCCTCCTCCCGGGAACACCTTTTTCATCTAAAAAATAGCTCATTCAAGCTCTCTTCTGCTGTGACCTCAATTGCTAACTTGGGCGTCGGAGGGTCCCACCGGAGAATCCTCTCCGGTCCTGAGACTTCTTTGCAAGCAACCTGGTGAAGCAAAGGTTGGAGAATCAATCCGTTCCCGACGTTCAGGACCAGTGATTGGGCGTCATCAGATTGGCATGCCAGGTAGGGGGCAGTTGGTGTAGACGCAGCAAGTATCTCAGGGCCTCCCTGTGCTACATCTCGACAAACTCTACTCCCCCCCTCTCTTCTCTCCTTGAAGCCATGGTGGTAACACGAGCTCAGACACTTCCATCAGCTGTCCAGTGGGCTTCCCCCGCCAGTTAGGCAGCAGGAGGCCAACCCCCCTGCTGCCGATCCTCTAGTCACCTGCCCACCACCGAACGCAGCCGTCCAAACAGCGGAGCAACTGGCGACCCTCTCCCAACAAGTCCAAACTCTCACTGCTATGGTCACGGGCTCCAGCAGCAGCAGTCCGTGGCCACCCAGCACCAAACCGCTCCCCCGCCAGTCAGCAGTCGGCGAGGGGAGGTTCTCCAACGGGAGGCCGATCGGTGGGAGGCCGGTCATCGCCCAGCTTCCCCTAGGAAGCCTCGCCGCGAGCCCTCCAAGCGGCCATGGTCCCCTGATCGTGGCCCCAGCAAATTCCCTCCTGGGCTGCGTCATCAAGAGGAGCCAAAGCGGAAGTCCCGACTCCCGTCTCCTTCTCCGTCTTCTTCTTCTTCTCTTCTTCCTCCTCCGAGCCATCTCGGAGGGCCCCAACAATCAGCGACAGGCGGAGGAGCGCCTGGAGAGTACAACAAGCGGCTGGACGAGCTCGCCAGGAAAATCAATCATCAGCCGGAGGAAGAGTTCGACACCCGTCCTCCTTACACCGCCGATATTAGAGGAGCCTATCCCCTCCAGATTTCGCTTCCCCAGGTGGACCCGTACGATGGTACGACAGATCCTCTCGACCATCTCGAGAGTTATAAAGCAATGTAGGTCCAAGGCGCTTCAGATGCCCTTCTCTGCAAGGCCTTTCCCGCCACTTTGGAAGGCCGCCCGCATGGCACTGCGCTTGTCCCCTCACAGCATCGACTCCTTCCAAGAACTGGAGAAGGCCTTCCTAGCACATTTGATGCCGCCGACGAATTCCAAGGGTAGCGGACAGCTTCTTCTCCATGCGCTAGAAGGAGGGAGAGTCGCTGCGGGACTTTGTGTCCCGGTTCAAGGCTGCCTCCCTCGAGGTCTACCATCTCGATGACGCGGTAGCAACGTTAGCGTTGAAGCGGGGACTCCTCCCGTCCCGCTTCACCTTTTCTTGGATAAGAAGCCCCCGAGCTCTTATTCGACCTCCTCCAGGCTCAAAAGTACATCCGTGCGGATGAAGCCAACTTCACCCGCCGAGAATCTTCAAGGAGCTCCAGCCACAAGCCCGCTCGCCCTAAACCAAGCGGGCCCCCTCACCGGCAAGCTGACCCGCCTCGCCGATCCGACAACAGGCGTAGAAGCCCTGTCCCCGACGAGAGCAAGCTCACACCTCTTCTCGCCCCTCGATCTCACATTTGATGGAGATCGAAGGCAAGCCTTACCTCCAGCGCCCTCCTCCCATGAAGAAAGGTCCTCCCCGCAACAAAAGCCGCTACTGCCGATTCCACCGGGACTATGGCCATGACACTGACAGCTGCTACAGTTTGAAGCGGGCCATCGAGGAGCTCATTCAGCGGGGCTACCTCGGCAAGTATGTTCAAAAGGCGCAGCAGCCGCTGCCGGCCCTTATGGGGCCTCTGCCTGTTCAGGCCGCCTGTTCAGGCCGGTCGACAACGCCCCCACAGAGCGGACGATCGAATGGTGTCCTGGGGTCAGCCTCCGCATCTAAGTGGCCGAGGGGGGAGGAGGCGCCGAATAATGTAATTCCTGGGGGGATCTACTGTCATAGAAAATGTAAACAATGATGGCGTCCTCGTCTCTATGACGATCGCCAAGCACCCTGTAAAGAGGATATTAGTTGATAGTGGCAGCTCAGCTGACATCCTTACCTATGACACTTTTGTTCGGATGGGACTATCTTTGGACTCCCTTCAGCCTGTGGTGACCCCTTTGGTCGGTTTTACTGGGGACCCCGTAAGGGTTAAAGGTGAAATACCTTTGCCTGTGACAGCGGAACGCCGCCACAGTGATCAGGAAATTCCTGGTTGTGAGGGTCCCCTTGGCGTACAATGCCATTCTCGGGCGTCCAGTTTGAACCTTTTGGACGCAGTTATTTCCACCCGGCGTTTACTGGTGCAGTTCCCCACTGGTGAAGGAGTCAGAGAGATACGCGGTGAGGTCAGCCCAGTCCTGCCCTGTTATCACACGGCATCAAGTCCTCTGGAAGCTGAACCAGCTTTTGAAGCATCCAACCCCAGAGACTCTAACAAGGGAGGGGAACCACTGAACACCTTTTAACCTTCCCTCTTGGAGATGACCCAGCAAGGACCGTCCATGTCGGCGACTCCTTCCCCCAGAAGACCGGGAGCATCTCTTAGCCTTTTTGGCTAATTCAGACATTTTCGCTTCATCAGCATCCGATATGCCCGGCATCCCTCCGAAAGTGATCACCCACAAGCTCAACATTGACCCGCGGCACCATCCAATCCGCCAAAAGAAGAGAAGCTTTGCTCCTGATCAACAAAAGGCTATTGACGAGGAAGTCAACAAGCTACTCAGTGCCGGCCACATCCGGGAGGCACACTACCCTAGTTGGCTAGCTAATGTGGTCATGGTGCATAAGGCAAATGGGAGCTGGAGGATTTGCATAGACTTCACCGACCTCAACAAGGCTGTCCAAAAGATAGCTTTCCCCTGCCAAGAATTGATCAGCTGGTGGATTCCACCTCCGGGCACGAGCTCCTCAGCTTCATGATGCCTTCTCAGGATATAATCAGATAAGATGGATCCCAGCGATGAAGAGCACACCTCCTTTGTGATGGAAAAAGGCATTTATTGCTACAAAGTGATGCCTTTGGCCTCAAGAACGTGGGGGCAACTTACCAAAGATTGATGAACAGAGTGTTCCAGGACCAGCTAGGCCGGAATATGGAAGTCTATGTAGATGACATGCTGACAAAGAGCACCCGCGCCTCTGATCACGTCTCCGACTTAGAGGAGACCTTCAACAACCTCCGTCGCTTCCAAGTTAAGATGAACCCCAAGAAGTGTGCTTTTGGGGTCACGGCAGGCAAGTTCCTGGGTTTCATGGTGACCCAGCGGGGGATCGAGGCGAACCCAGAGAGATCAATGCCATACTCGACATGAGGCCACCATCCAGCAAGAGGGAAGTGCAGCGATTAACCGGGAGGATAGCAGCTCTAAGTCGTTTCCTCTCCAAATCGGCCGAGAGATGCTTGCCTTTCTTCAAGGCCTTGTGGAAGATAAATAGCTTCGAGTGGACATACGATTGCCAGAGAGCCTTCGACGGATTGAAGGTGTTTCTGTCCTCTCCCCGCTCCTATCCAAGCCAAGAGACGGGGAAAGTCTTTCCTCTATTAGCGCTTCTTCGGAAGCCGTTAGTTCAGTTTTAGTGTGTCTCAACGCTGATGGAACTCAAAGGCTGTCTATTATGTGAGCAAGGTCCTCCATGACGCAGAAGTCAGGTACTCCAAAATAGAGAAGGTTATCTTCACCCTGATAGTCTCTGCTTGGCATCTCCGCCCGTATTTTCAACCCATCCTATTGTGGTGCTCACGGATCAGCCCTGCGAGCCATACTGGCTCGTCCAGATACCTCAGGCTGACTCGCCAAGTGGGCCATCAAGCTGGAGAGTTTGACCTTTCTTTCCAGGCTCGACCGGCTCTGAAGTCCCAAGTTTTGGCTGACTTCCTAGTTGAATGCACTTGGGCAGAGGAGATGACTGAGGAGGTTACCAAGGAACAGCATGAGCCCGAACCAAGCGGAGATGGAGAAACTTGGATCCTTCATGTGGACGGCGCATCAAACTCTCAAGGGAGCGGCGCCGGCCTCATTCTTGCCGGACCAGGCGGAGAGAGGATAGAATGCGCCCTGTGGTTTCTATTCGAAGCCACCAACAATCAAGCTGAGTACGAAGCCCTGCTGGCCGGGTTAAGGCTAGCCCAGGAGTTTGGAATAAGGAATCTCAGAGCTTTCACGGACTCACAACTCATCTCCGGGCAAATCAATGGGGAATACGAGGCGCGTGACCCCGTTATGACTCAGTACTTGGGCAAGGTTCGGCTCCTGACCTCCCCGCTAGCTTATTTCAATATCAGTTATATTCACGGAGCGAAAATGCCAAGGCCGACATCCTTTCTCGTCTGGCCACCTCTGCCAACGGTATGGCAAGGGATGCTTACATTGAATATTTGGAAAGACCCAGTATAGAGGATAGCGAGGAAATCCTCCCGCTCACCCAAGAGCCCACATGGATGGACGCCTACGTTCATTATCTCATTGATGGCACACTCCCTGATGACGCAACGAAGCCAGGCTGCTCAAGTGGAGAGCCTCCAAATTCATCCTCCTCGATGGGCATCTATACAGAAGGTCATTCTCCTATCCCCTACTCAAGTGTGTGGGACTGCCGACGCCGACTACATCCTTAGAGAAATCCACGAGGGCATCTGTGGAAACCATTGGGAGGCAGATCCCTAGCCCAAAAGGCCCTCCGTCAGGGATACTTCTGGCTCACTATGAGGGAGGATGCGGCTAAATTAGTTCAGAAATGCGATGGTTTCCAGCGCCATGCACACATCCAACATCAACCGTCTACCCTGCTGAACCCACTCTCGGCCCCATGGCCTTTCGCTCAGTGGGGAATGGACATTCCCGGGCAACGGAGGTTCTTGCTAGTTGCCATTGACTACTTCACCAAATGGGTCGAGGTCAAGGCGCTAGCCAAGATCACTGAAAGCAAAGTCAAAGCCTTCTTTTGGAAGTCAATCATATGCCATTTTGGCCTGCCTCACACCCTCGTTATGGACAACGGCCGCCAATTCAACAATGAAGCATTTAAAGTCTTCTGTGATGAGCTAGGCATTCATCACCGATTCACCTCTGTCGGCCACCCCAAACCAACGGGGAGGCTGAGGTTATGAACCGCACCATCCTTAGAGGACTCAAAACCCGGTTAGACGGGTCTAGAGGTCGATGGGTGGAGGAGCTCCCCAACGTGATATGGGCCTATCACACGACCCCAGAGCCCCGACGGGCGAGACTCCCTTCAGTCTTGCCTTCGGATCCGAAGCCGTCATTCCTGTCGAGATCGGATTACCCAGTCCACGCGTGGAGTCCTTCAGCGAGGAAAACAACTCCGCGCTGATTTGGGCTAATTTGGATTTCATCAACGAGGCGCATGATCGGGCGAGGCTGCGCATGGCAACTTTTCATCAGCGAGCGGCAGGTACTACAATGCTCGAGTTCGTCTTAAGGTTTTTCGCCGCGGAGACTTGGTTTTGAGAAAAGATGAGGTTTCAAAGCCTACAGAGGGGGGCAAACTATCCCCCAACTGGGAGGGTCCTTATCGCGTCGCCGAGATACTCCACCGGGGGGCATACAAACTAGAAGAGCTCGATGGACAACCCATTTCACGTACCTGGAATGCGAACAACCTTCGCCAATATTATCAATGATGTATTCCCCTAGGGCGTAAGCAATAAAGGAGGTCCCTTCTGACGCAATAGCCTACTCTCCCTTGCATCCAAGGACCAAGTCTCTCAAAAGGAGCTCGCTGGCATCGCGACTAACGGGACACCACTCGGCCCCAGCACGGCGGTGCCCCCGAGTCGGTTAAGACCCTAGCAGCTCCATACCCGATCGAGTCGCCCTTCAGGCGCACACAAATCCTTGAAGCGGTTCAAAAGGAGCTCGCCGGCATCATGGCTAACGGGACACCACTCGGCCCCAGCACGGCGGTGCCTCCAAGTCGGTTAAGACCCTAGCAGCTCCGTACCCGGTCGAGTCGCCCTTCAGGTGGCACACAAACTCCTGAAGAGGTTCAAAAGGAGCTCGCCGGCATCGCGGCTAATGGGACACCACTCCGCCCCAGCACGGCGGTGCCCCCAAGTCGGTTAAGACCCTAGCAGCTCCGTACCTGGTCGAGTCGCCCTTCAGGCGGCACACAAACCTCTGAAGCGGTTCAAAAGGAGCTCGCCAGTATCGCGGCAAACGGAACACCACTCGGCCCCAGCACGGCTGTGCCCCGAGTCGGTTAAGACCCTAGCAGCTCCGTACCCGGTCGAGTCACCCTTCAGGTAGCACACAAACCCCTAAAGTGGTTCAAAGGAGCTCGCCAGCATCGTGGCTAATGGGACACCACTCGGCTCCGGCACGGTGGTGCCCCTGAGTCGGTTAAGACCCTAGCAGCTCCGTACCTGGTTGAATCGCCCTTCAGGCGGCACACAAATCCCTGAAGCGGTTCAAAAGGAGCTCGCCGGCATCACGGCTAATGGGACACCACTCGACCCTGGCACGACAGTGCCCCGAGTCGGTTAAGACCCTAGCAGCTTCGTACCCAGTCAAGTCGCCCTTCAGGCAGCACACAAACCCATGAAGCGGTTCAAAAGGAGCTCGGCGGCATCGTGGCTAACGGGACACCACTCGGCCCCGGTACGGCGGTGCCCCCGAGTCGATTAAGACCCTAGCAGCTCCGTACCCGGTCGAGTCGCCCTTCAGGCGGCATATAAACCCCTGAAGCGGTTCAAAAGGAGCTCACCGGCATCGCGGCTAACGAGATACCACTCGGCCCCGGCACGGCAGTGCCCTCGAGTCGGTTAAGTCCCTAGTAGCTTCATACCCGGTCGAGTCACCCTTCAAGCAGCACACAAATCCCTGAAGCGGTTCAAAAGGAGCTCGCCGGCATCGCGGCTAATGGGACACCACTCGGCCCCGGCACGGCGGTGCCCCCAAGTCGGTTAAGATCCTAACAGCTCTGTACCCGGTCGAGTCACCCTTCAGGCGGCACACAAACCCCTAAAGCGGTCCAAAAGGAGCTTGCCGGTATCGCGGCTAACGGGACACCACTCGACCCCGGCACGGCGGTGCCCCCGAGTCGATTAAGACCCTAGCAGCTCCGTACCCGGTCGAGTCGCCCTTCAGGTGACACGCAAACCCCTCACAACAGCAGAATCAGTCCCAGCCATCTCTGGTCAATCCAAACACCTCCAAAATTAGGCTTGGCGTCGAGTCGCCCGAGGATCTTTCCAAGCCTTTGGAAGATTCATACGTAAATGAGCCTTCTTGCAAATAGCCTACGACAGCACGAAACATCTTAAGTGACTGTTCATATGGCCGGCCTACATCCTAGAGACGCATTCAAATATTGGCTAAGTCCGGAGTCATGGAACATTTCAGAAGATACTATATTCGGCCACAACATCATCAGCATATACGATTTGGCCACAAGAAGTAAAGCACAGTAAGGCATTTTCTCAGAAGAAGAAAAATCGGATGGATCAAAACACAAAGAAAATGGGAGAAAAAGTCTTTTTTATTAGCTATTGAAGAAAGGTACAAAATTGGGCCCGAGGCCGGTTATACACAATAAAGCAAAGAAAAATAACTCAAGGCTTGCCGGGGCCGGGCTTCGCTTCGTCCTTTTTCTCTACGGGCTCCTCGTCAAACTCCCCAGGTCGGATGTCCTCAAGTTTAGCAATATCGATCTTGAGGGATGTGGATACTTTGACCTTGCACATCTCGAAGCCCTGAACATAAGCATCGAGGCTGGCCTTGATGACTTCCTGCTTGAACTCCGGCGAGGCCTTATAATTGGAGACGGCCTGCCCCACCTCGGCTTCGGCCCGCTATGCTCTGGCCTCGGCCTCCCAGGCCTTGCTCTCGGCCTCTTCAGCGCGGGCGCTGGCCTCATCAGCACAGGCCACCGCCCCGGCCTTCTCCGAGCCCGCCTCCGCTGCCGCCTTCTCCACGGCGGCCGCCCTCTCTGCTGTAATCCGAGTCTCCTCCTCGGCGCATTGAAGCCGCCGAGTCAACTCCTCATTCTGCGCCGTGGCGGCCTTCAATCTCTCTGAGGCCAACTCCATTTTGGCCTCGGCTGCGGAGGCCCGGCCGCTCTCGGCTTCAGCCCGGCTCTCCATCTCCCTCAGGCGACCGGCCCAGCTCTCCTCACGGGCCGAGGTTTCTTGATGAAGGCGAGCAAGGCTTTTGGCCTGCGCCATGCTCTCCTTCTTATATCTATCGGCCCGCGCTAAAGCCTTGGTTATTGTGTTGGAAGAATGGGCCAGCGCCTCGCGGAGGCCCAATGCTCAACTGACCAGCTGTAGCAGAGGAAGCATGTCAGCTACGAGAAGAAGAAGAAATATGGAAAAAATGAGAAGTATCCAAAATTTACCTGGACAATAGAGACCATGACCATATCTAGGAGTGCGGAGTGACTCATTCCCCGCGTCTCCTCTTCAAACTCGGCGGTTCGGACTCCCGACAGGAGGCAGAAGGCCTGCGCGGCGTCCGCCATTGTGCCGACCGGGGGAACCAGCCTCGTCTGCCCCACCTGCGGGCCTTCGGCTTGGGGGTGGGCGGGCGCCGGGCCGATTGGTGGGATGAGCTCCCGGCTCACCCCTTTGCTTCTCGGTTGCCTCCGCCCCGTTCCGGGCCTCCCTGGCGACCCGCTCCCCCTCGCTGGTGGTTGGGGGAGCACCCTCTCTCTCTGGCTCGCAGCAGCCGGAGGGCCGACAGCAACAGTAACCCGCCCCACCTCGGCACATCGGCGGCGGTGGGAGCTTCCTCCTCTCCATCCAAAACTACCACCGTCGTTTCGTGGTGGCCGGGATCTCCCCTTCTTCGATTGCGGCCCTCGATGGCTTCCGGGCCGCTCCTACAACCAGCTTCTTCTCAGCCGGCTCCCCGCGGGCGTTGGGGTTATGGGGGCTGTGGCCAGCCTGGCCGGCTCCCTTCCCTGGAGTTTCTTCGCCGGCCTGGATGACTCTCCGGTCGCCCGCCTCTTCTGCCTCAGAACGGCCTCAAAATCGCTGGTGGAAACCTTCATTGCTGCATAGAAAAGAATAATGAGCATCAGTGGCGGCATACAGTAAATGAAAGATGGACAGAAGGATTCAGGCGCCAAGCTCACCGATCGCCGGGGCTAACTCGGCTTCTACCAGGTTCTCCTCGGATAGGAGTTCCTTGTAGCCGGGGATTTGACAGTTGGACAGTTAGGTGAATAATTCCTTATCCCTATCCCTTACGGTGGAATCTTCGTTGGAGCTAGTATCGGGCTCCCTCCAAGCGGCCCTGACCCCTTCGACGTGGGCAAAAAGAAATCTAGGTTTCCACCCCCTAATTTTGGACGGGAGGCCTAAGGGGAAAGCTCTACCCGGCCTGGCGGTAAATGCCCACCAGGCACCCTCACCTTGACGACGGAGCTTATAGAAAGCTCGGAACAGAGATAGCCCTGGGCGGGCCCCCTCGAAATGGCAAAGGATGACAAAGGCACAGATGATCCGAATCGAGTTCGGAGTCAACTGTGCCGGCAGTAACCTATACCTATCTAAGAGATTAAGGAAAAAAGGATGGAAAGGAAGGCGCAGCCCGCACCGGAAGAACTCCTCGTACAGAGCGACCCGACCTGGATGGTTGGAGGTCACCCTGTCTTTGGGCCCCAGCACGGACAGGCCAATGAAGTCAGAGACCTGGTATTTGGCTCTAACGGCCTTTACGTCCTTAGAGGTCATAGTTGAAGCCACCCCCGCTGGACCCGCTGGATCAGAACTCATCGCCGGAGGAAGCACCGGACGGCGAGAGGACAAGGGGACAGCCCTAATAGGAGGACCGGAGGTGGTCGGAGGTCCTATTGCCCCCGATTGACCACGGATGACGACGCCGCCCACCGACTGAGGCATTCGACTCTAGCTACAGGGGCCTGGTCTTCACTGCTAGATTGGGAAGACTCTTCTACGGGTCTCTTGCCCTCCCTAATGGCACGGCGGTACATAGTAAAAAAGGGATGAAACTAACCTGGGAGTTGGAAAGATTTTTATAGCCGCAGAAGAACTCAGGGAAGAAGAAAGTAGAAGAAAGCAATGACAGCGTAAAAGTTTCTACAGGCCCTTGAAAGGTTTTTATAGCCCCCGTCTCCAGCTAACGCCGCCCGAGATCCCGCCATCTGGCGCGTCCATTGCGTTGCAGGCTGCCAGTCGAAAATCTGCCTGCGCCCGAGGCGTGCCGCCTCGATCCGCTACATGAGATGTGATCCCCGGCCAATCATGGGCCATAGAAAATAGAGCGGCAATGATGTCCTTGCCTTTTTCCATCACCCAATGAGCTCCTTTTCCGGAGCATCCGGCGCCATCGTCATCACCACCTAATGCATGATTACGGAAGATATTCGAAGCGACACTGCCTCGAAACAAAGCGCCAGCTCATCAACCATTTAAAGCGCACTAAAGGAAGCAATCATTCTTTTTAAATTTTTGCGCCCCTTTCACCCAAAGGATTGCAGGCGCGTGGTCCTTAGCGCTCAGGGGCGGGGGGGCATCTGATGTGGCTAATGTAGCCACAAGGGTAATTTTGATAAAACCAAAACATTAGTGCGCCCCGGCATCTCCAAGCCCGCCGAGTCGGCCCCGACCATTCCTGGCTGGCCCTTCTCGGCCCTGGCATCTCCAAGCCCACCGAGTCGACCCTGACCATTCATGGTCGGCCCTTCTCGGCCCCGGCGCCTCCAAGCCCGCCGAGTCGGCACCGACCATTCCTGGTCGGCCTTCTCGGCCCCGGCGTCTCCAAGCCTGCCGAGTCGGCCCCAACCATTCCTGGTCGGCCCTTTTTGGCCCTGGCGTCTCCAAGCCCGCCGAGTCGGCCCCGACCATTCCTGGCCGGCCCTTCTCGGCCCCGGCGCCTCCAAACCCGCCGAGTCGGCCCCGACCATTCCTGGTCGGCCCTTCTCGGCCCCGGCGTCTCCAAGCCCGCCGAGTCGGCCCCGACCATTCCTGGTCGGCCCTTCTCAGCCCCTGTGTCTCCAAGCCCGCCGAGTCGCCCCGACTCGACCATTCCTGGCCGGCCCTTCTCGGCCCCGGCGTCTCCAAGCCCGCCGAGTCGGCCCCGACCATTCATAGTCGGCCCTTCTCGGCCCCAGTGTCTCCAAGCCCGCCGAGTCGGCCCCAACCATTCCTGGTCGGCCCTTCTCAGCCCCGGCGTCTCCAAGCCCGTCGAGTCGGCCCCGACCATTCCTGGTCGGCCCCTCTCGGCCCCGGCGTCCCCAAGCCCGCCGAGCCACCCCGACCATTCCTGATCGGCCCCGCCCCGGCACGTCCTAGTCGGTGAGGCTGGCCCCTGCCACCCCTGGCCGACCCAGATAAGCCTCGGCTCCCTCGGGAGAGTCGAGACCTCCCGGTTTCCTCCAAATCTGCCCCAACACGGCCCTGGTAGCTCGGGACGCTACCTCTCTGACCCGCGCCGCCTGACAACGCCAGATCCAACTACCCACTGGCCACGCTGCTGATGAGACTGGACCCAACTACCCACTAGCCCCACTGACTGATGGGACTTAGCCCACCAACCACCATTTTCTTCTTTTCCGATGGGACAGGACCCACCAACCAGCGCAGATTCATGCAACTCCCAAGAACTCCGTGGACATTCCTTCTTCACGGAATCCCACGTGATCATACCAGGGTCAACCCCTATAAAAAGGTGAATCCACTCAATAAACAGGTATGCGCGATAACCCCGAAAAAATCGCTATCCTAAGGCCCAGAGAGGAATCCTTCCTCCCCGGGAACACCTTTTTCATCTAAAAAAGAGCTCATTCGAACTCTTCTTCTACTGTGACCTCAATTGCTAACTTGGGCATCGAAGGGTCCCATCGGAGAATCTTCTTCGGTCCTGGGACTTCTTTGCAGGCAACCTGGTGAAGCAAAGGTTGAAGAATCAGTTCGTTCCCGATGTTCAGGACCAGTGATTGGGCGTCATCAATATATATTAGGTTGAATTAATAGTAACCATGTTTTATTTCCTGAAATTTGATTTGTTTAGATAATTTTGTAGTTGTGTTTAATTAATTGAAAGTCATAGATTTTAATATAAATATGTAGATTTTTTTTCTGCTTTTAAGGACCATGAGAAATCAAACTTAAGTTGATAATCAAAAAATAAAGTAAATTATTTATGTTCGGTAAATGAGATTTTATTCATTTTATTTTTTAAATATTATTATATCAATATTAATTTAGCTTCACGCATTGGGTGGGTCCATGGCTAATTTTCACAAAAGCCCCCGAACTTCTCGTTTGATGCAGAGGCAAGGGTTGCGTCCTAGGGCATTGCCGGCATCACCATTGGATCCGTGTACGGCATCTTAAGATTCGGCGTTTGACTGGCCCGTCTGTCCTCTTTTGAACGTCATGCGAACAGCCGTCACTATGAGGTACATGCCACCTCAAAGCGACCTCCAACCACTTTGACAAGGAAACGGAGCAGCCTGATAGCTTTGGTTTATGTTATTTATGCCAAGCCTTTTGCCAAGATCTAAATGATTTTGATGGGGCTGGTCATGCCGTGTCAAGACTAACGGGTAAGATATCTGATAAAGATGAAACTAAGTGGATAAGATCTAGATCAACTCCAAAGTAGATTTTTGGTTCTGACTTCAGAATCGACTTTCGGTCCTGTCTCAGAATCGACCTTCGGTCCTGTTTCGGACCGACTCCAGAGTCGGCCTTCGGCCCCGACTTAAGATCGGCCTCCAATCCCGACTCCAAAGTCGGCCTCCAAGACCAGCTCCAAAATTGGTCTTCAGCATCGGCCCCAGAGTCGGGTCCAGCCCGCACTCTCGGCCTCCACGTGGCCCTCCTGACACTTGCAACCACCACGTGGTTCACCTACCATTTGCAACTGCATGTGGCTCCGGTGGCTATTGCCAGTTACGATGCACGCCCGACAAAACCAGGCCTACCTGTCGACTGCGACGCTGTGCCCAGGAGGGGAGAGAACGACAGTGCGCTCCTAACCAGCTCAGAGGTAGTTGCGATCTATCGCTATCGACCTTGCCGCCTATCCCCCGCTAGATAATGATGTCTCGGATTCAACAACCTTCCAAAAGGTGTAAGAGAAACCTCCGAATAGGTATAAAAAGCCTTTACTCATAGAGAGGGAGGATTGGATCTGAACTCCAAGCCTTCCGGGTTAAGTCTTTTAGCCCACTGTTCTTTACTATTTTTCAAGTTTCTCACTTGAGTGTTGGAGGGTCCCCACCGAAACAATCGGTCCCGAAGGACTTCCTTGCAGGACCCCTGCTTGAGGAGGAGGCATTCAAAGGTTCCAATCCCATCCTCATTGTCTTGTGGGCCCACGTTCCTATCCGACGTTCAAGAAGGGTGATTTGGTGGTAACAAATTTTATGGAAAAGACTTAGCTGCACCATCCTCTGATATAGCAAGTGTGCATTAATCATGTGAATTAGCCACCTATAAGAACGATGCAATAAAATTTTTCCATGATTTCATTTGCGCATAGCCTCTTCTTTTTGAGAGATGGGGTAGGAGCAGGAGTAGGACAAACTTGCCCTCGCCCTCTTCCGTGTTACATATTACATCAACGATTGAGGCATTCCTTCTATGGTTTATTACCATCTATCTTTAATTGAATAGAGGATGCCTATATGCTACTATGCCTCCAACCAAGACTAGCTCAAGCCCACTTGTGGCACATTTCTGGGTTAGGCTAAGAATGGCATGGCAAAGTTGATGGCTCAGACATGCCTTGGTTCGAATCAACTAAATCAACTACCAGCAACGGCTGCTAGAATCTCATGTTTCTCTTCCGTTCCATTCCAGTTGTGGACTCACAAGAGAGTGGATCCAAGATCTCATAGCCTTTTTGAAGACTCAAAGGATTCCAAAAGGGATCCCATGTGACCTGTTTGCTAAGTCTAATCAAATTCTAATGATGACTAGCTTTAAAGTGCCATGAAATCAAGTCATGCACGTAGGGATGGTAATATTTAGACTCGACACATTTATATAATTCGTATTCAATTTGCAATGAATGAATTTAGATTGGAGTTAAATAGATTTGAATCATAAGCAGGTTGATTCATTTTGATCAATTCATTTTGATCAATATATTAAGTGGATCAGATTCAAGTTCCATATCCCTAACTCATTTAACTCATTTGAACAACCAACTGGATTGAGTTGGTTCAAATTGATTCATTTATCTAACCCATTTATTGTACTAATTAAACATGTTAACATGTTGACATCTAATCTTTTTATTGTTGATTAATGGATTAAATAGGTTTGGCGAATCAAATTGGATTACCTATTTATTAAATAGGTCGGATTCAGGTTTAAAATCCTAACCTGTTTAATAAGCATGTTGGATTCAGATTGGTAGTTTTTATGATTAATCTGCATTAGATTTGATCGATTTATGATCCAACTCGATTTGATTGCTACTTTTACGATTAATGAATATCATTAGGTCAAATTAAAGTAGAAATGGCTATTTTTAACTCCGATCATTAGCTCATTTGAAGTAACATGAAATAAATCAGCTTTATAACCAGCAGTTTGGATTGACCTGATAGAGATATAGACTAAAAGATATACTTTATGTTATGTCTTTATATTTTAATGAGAATTCATTTTGAGCAATATATGCCATTTACTATATATGTGCATGTGTCTAGTATTTAAAGAGTATTTGATCGAGTGTGTAGAGTATGGCTTACACACAAAAGACTAGATCATCGGTTCTTTTGGAATACAAGTTTATTGTTCACAGTTTTAGATGGAATTGGACACACCATCAGTAGAACTGTAACACAAATTTTTAGTAGGTCTGTCTTGACTACGGGAATGGTTTATTCTAACTATTTGTGCTAGTACACTTTATGTGTATTGAACAGGACCCAGTTGAGTTAATTATTTATACTGACTTTATAAAATAATTAAACATCATGAATATTATTATTACTTATGCTCTTAATCCGAATTATATTTCTAGACACATGTATGTAGTGATTATTGCTTTGATTACACATAGAGTGAGATTCTATATGAATCAATAAACTCAGTGGGTTGGGCAATAACATTATATATATGGTGAATATTAATAGTTGAAGGAAACCACGTCCTGATAAATTGGATTGATGATATCCCCTTGAGGAAGCTTATAAGTTTTGATTGTATCAAATCTTGCAAGTGGATTTTGAATTCGATACATCAAATAAGTTAAGTGGATAGGTCTCAAGGATAATAAAAGTCAATTAAATTATATTATCAGTAATTAAATTTAATTGGTGGATATATGTAATCTTAACGTGGGGAGATAATAAGTATTTAATATTAAAGGCTCGAAAATATAAATTCGAATATGATTAGGAGTACAATTATAATTCTTTAGTGGAATGAATTGTAATTTACGTAATTGAATCCTAACCTGGATAGGATTGGGAGATTTAATTACGTAGGAAGTCCTTTTCATATTTGCCTATTGGTCCCTATTGTAGCCCTATAAATACCCTCTCAGTTGGTTGCTAAGAAAAACGTTTTTGGAGAAAGAAAAACAAGAAACCCTAGGACGGCCAAGAGATCCCACCATCCTGTGAGAGAAAGAAGGTATTTTCGGGAATACGGCGGAAGGCTAAAGGTTGAGGTCGAGCAATCGAATCAAAGTGATTGAAAGTTCAAATCTGAAGGTATGATCTTGTACTCATAGATTAGAACGGTAAAAGTTTTTTTTGTATTACTCATATATACTATAGCCGTGATTCTGGGGGTATTCTGCATTCCCCAACAATGGTATCAGAGCCACGGCTGATACTGTATATGAATAATACGGCCATGTTCTCCATTAATCGGTATATGCATGCGTAAGATAGATCGTGCTTGCTGCTAATGTTGTTTTGAAGGTTTATATCCTATTATTATGGTCACATGAATGTATGTGTTTTGATTTAATATTACTTAGATTTGTTTTGTATACTCCGGTTTAAGGAGGCGTAGGATCATTATAATATTTCATAGCATGTATGCTCTGATTTTTTGAGAGCTTTGTGATTGTAAATACGTAGCATGTGAACTCCTACTTGGAGGCATAGGATTTATGTAATCTGGTGCGGCTCTGATGGAGGAAGAAGATCTGCTGCAAAAAGCAGGATAGGATTCTAAGGAGAATCCGTTGCATGATAGGATTCTGAGCAGAATCCGTTGCATATAGGATTCTAAGGAGAATTCGTTGCATGATAGGATTCTAAGGAGAATCTGTTGCATGATAGGATTCTGAGCGAAATCCGTTGTAGATAGAATCAAGGAGAATCCGTTGCATGATAGGATTCTAAGGAGAATCCGTTGCAGGATCAGGATTCTGAAGGAAAATCCGAAGCGCGAAGGAATCGGAAGGAGCTGATTTTGTTTAGGTTTTGGGGCGCTGCCCCAAACCCCGCGGGGGCGCTGCCCCCTCGACCCCTGCGACCTGACCCCCATATGCGAAGCGGTAAATTGTCGAGCAAAGTAGCAATCATGGTGCAACGGGGATCTTTATCTGCATGGAGAATTTTGACCATAATAACAGGATTTTATTTATCTTGTTTATATTGGTTATGTTGCATACTTGATTGTTTATCCTTTTGTTCTTATGTCTATAACTAGGAGAACATGGTTAATTGGATAATCACTTGCTGTTTGTGTTTTGATATATATTCAAAATTCCAAGACTAGTGTGAACATGGGCAACTAGAGAGTAAAATTTATTCCTAATTTTAATTTAATTTTTTAAATTTAAGGGAATTAAGAGTTTTATTTGTTGCATATATGTATATCGATCACTACTATGGGATTTTGAATTTATAAGATGATCAAACACAAGTTTATAACCCTCAAAATTTTGTTTAAATAACTAAGTGGAGAGGGAATTAATCACATTTAAATCCCATGGTCCCATCACTTGTTTATTGGTGAGGTAGTTAATTTCACGTGTTGGCATTAGTGCTTTCCTCCCCATAGGATGAAATTGATTGCAAGAATAATCCCTAGTAATTGTTAATGTTGGATTACCTCTCCATCTGAGGGATCCACCATGGGACAATGGATCTAGGATTGAGTGATGGTATACACTTAGGTATAAATATTAGTATCCTCCCCATCGGAGTCACTACAAATATTTATATGACCAAATTTAGCCAGCTAATTAATTTTACTTGGTATGTTACCTTTTACCTAGATAGTAAAATTAATAGGTTTTATCTGTCTAGATAAATGAGGAGTAGTAGACGTCTCCCATCGAGGCATACTATTCAAAATGTACTAGGCTGCTGGCAAATTCTTTTATTTTGTAGTGGTTGAGGGGCCCCACTTATAATTTTGAATTTAAAGTTTATTGCTCATTATATCTTATTTGATGTATGAATGATTCTCAGGATTAAAATGTCTTCTTTCAATCCACTTGCTGTGATACTCAAAGAAAACAAATTGACTGGTCCTAATTACATTGATTGGAAAAGAAACCTGGATATAGTGTTAACTGCAGAAGGGTACAAGTATGTGCTCACTCAGGTCTGTCCCGCAGAGCCCGGTGAAGGGGCTTCAGATGAGGAGTCCCAAGCTTACCGTAAGTGGATTAAGGCTGATGAGATGGCGCGGTGTTACATATTGGCATCTATGTCAAATGTTCTGCAACATCCACATCAATCTATTCCCTTTACCTATGACATGATGTTCAACCTCAAAGAAATGTTTGGGGATCAGAGTCGTGCGGCTAGGCAGACTGCGATGAAAGAACTGATGAACACTAATATGGCTGAAGGAACTCCTGTCAGGGATCATGTTCTAAAGATGATTAGTCTTCTGAATGAACTGGAGATCCTTGGAGCAGAGATGGATGGGGAAACCCAGGTTGATATCATTCTCCAGTCCCTACCTGTTTCTTTTAAGCAGTTCTACCTAAATTATACTATGAACAAAATGAGTTTTTCACTGGCAGAGCTACTTAAAGAACTTTAGGTAGCAGAGAGTTTCATTAAGAAGCCTGCAGTTGCTATGGTTACTGAAAAAGGTTCTTCTTCGAAGTCTCATGCTAAGAAGAAGAAAAAGGTTCAGAAAAAGAAACAGCATCAGGCCCCACAACCCAATGGGAAATAAAAAAGAAGGGAAAGTGCTTCGTCTGCAAGCAGCCAGGTCACTGGAAGCAGCAGTGTCCAGTTTGGCTTGCCAAGAAACAGGCTAGAGGTATATATCATTCACTTGTAGTTGAAACTTGTTTAGTGGTGTTATCTACCAGTGGCTGGTGTGTAGATATGGGAGCCACTAATCATGTTTGCAATTCTTTGCAGGGGTTCCAGCAGATCCGCAGCTAAGTGATGGGAAAATTTACATATTTCTGGGAGATGGCACGAGAGTGTCAGTAGTTGCAGTGGGAGATTTAAGCTTTTCTTTTAGTAGAAATAGGATTTTAATATTAAAGGACTATTTTTTTGTACCTTCAATTAGAAGGAATTTAATTTCAGTTTCTAAGTTAGTTGATGATGATATTCAGTTTATTTTAATGACTCCGTTGTTATTAAGAAAAATAAACATTTTATCTATTCTGGTACATTGGTGGATGGTCTTTATATTATTAATCATGTTTCTCCTACTGTGCAACTAAATGAAGTGAATAAGTATAATAGACCATGTAAGAGAAAACATCCTTCTGAAATGAATCAAACTTATCTTTGGCACTTGCGCCTAGGTCATATAAATCTAAGACGGATTTCTAGACTGGTTCAAGATGGACCATTAGGTTCATTGGAAGTAGAGGCACTACCGGTCTGTGAATCTTGCTTAGAAGGAAAAATGACCAAGCGGCCATTCTCGGCCAAAGGCAATAGAGCTAAGAGATATTAGAATTGGTTCACTCTGATTTGTGTGGCCCAATGAACATCCAAGCTAGAGGTGGTTTTGAGTACTTTGTCACCTTTATTGATGATTACTCAAGATATGGGTATTTTATCTGATGCGCCGTAAGTCTGAATGCTTTGAAAAATTTAAAATTTTTAAGGCAGAAATGGAGAACCATCATGGTAAAATATCAAGACACTACGATCCGATCGTGGTGGCAAGTACCTCTTAGGGAGTTCACATATTACTTATTAGATGCTGGGATTGAATCCCAGTTATCTGCACCTGGTACGCCACAGCAGAATGGTGTAGCTAAAGAAGGAATAGGACTCTTATGGATATGGTTAGATCTATGATGAGTTATTCGGACTTACCTATTTCATTTTGGGGATATGCATTAGAGACAGCTGCATATATTCTTAACTTGGTACCATCTAAGTCAGTACCTAAGACACCACAGCTGTGGACTGGGCGCAAGCCTAGTCTAAGACATGTTCGGGTTTGGGGTCCAGCACATGTACTAAAAGGCAAACCAGATAAGTTGGAATCAAGGACAGATGTATGCTTCTTTGTTGGATATCCTAAAGGAACAAAAGGTGTTTATTTTATTGTCCTAAGGATCAGAAGGTCATTGTTAGCACCAATGCTCGATTCTTAGAGGAGGACTATATTATAGACCACAAACCCAGAAGTAAAATTGCTCTAGAAGAGTTGAGAGGCGATAAAACTAGACTGGCTCCTTTAATACCAATAGTACAAGCAGAAACACCACAAGAAAGTGGGTTCCCAAACTTCCATTAACTCTTCGTAGTGGGAGAAGTATAGTAACACGAACTGACCCTGAACTGGTACAAAAGGATACCATTAATGCACCAGTTTCAGAACCAGTGCAGGTTGATGGAGCACAAGGATCAGAGTCAGATCGTATTACTACAAGCACATACAATCAGGTTATGCCTCGTCGTAGAGAGAGTCATATGACAGAATCTCTGATGAACTGGATACTAAACCCAGTAGCTACAATGAAGCATTACAGGATAAAGATGCAACTCTTTGGCAAAATGCTATGAAATCAGAGATAGAGTCTATGCACTTTAATCAGGTCTGGGATCTTGTAGAACCACCCGAAGGAGTAAAACCATCGGATGCAAGTGGATCTATAAGAAGAAGAGAGGAGCAGACGGAAGGTGGAAACCTTCAAGGCTAGGCTAGTTGCAAAAGGTTTTACTCAGAAAGATGGGATCGACTATGAGGAAACCTTTTCACCAGTAGCTATGCTTAAGTCTATCGGATTCTCTTATCCATTGCAGCTCATTTCGATTACGAAGTTTGGCAAATGGATGTCAAGACAGCTTTCCTTAATAGAAATATTGACGAGTGCATTTACATGATGCAACCAGACGTTTTATAGTAAAAGGCCAGGAGCACTTGGTGTGTAAGCTTAAGAGGTCCATTTATGGACTTAAGCAGGCATCTAGATCTTGGAATACTCGTTTTGATCAAACTATTAAATCTTATGGTTTTGATCAAAGTCCTGACGAGTCATGTGTGTACAAGAAGCGTGATGGAAAAACTTTGGTGTTTCTGGTGATATATGTGGATGACATCTTACTTATTGGAAACGATATGGGAGTGTTATCTTCGGTCAAGGTATGGTTATCTGGACAATTTGATATGAAGGACTTGGGAGAAGCAAGTCACATCCTAGGGATCAAGCTTTTGCGAGATCGCAAGCAAAGGATGATATGCTTATCTCAAGCCACTTATATCGATAAAATTCTCACCCGGTTTGGTATGCATAATTCCAAGAAAGGATTTCTTCCTTTCAGGCATGGAATTTCTCTATCTAAGGATCAGTGTCCTAAGACACCTAAGAGATAGAAAGTATGAAGGCAGTTCCTTATGCTTCTGCAGTAGGAAGCCTAATGTATGCTATGCTATGTACTAGACCTGATATCTGCTTTGCCGTAGGCATGGTTAGCAGATTTCAGTCTAACCCTGGGCGAGAACATTGGACTGCAGTAAAGCATATAATTAAGTACCTGAAAAGGACTAAAGATTATATGTTAGTTTACCAAGCAGATAGTCTTATGCCTATAGGATATACAGATTCGGACTTCCAATCAGATAATGAATCTAGGAAATCAACCTCGGGATATGTGTTCACTTTGGGTGGTGGAGCCATTAGTTGGAGGAGTGTGAAGCAAACTTGTGTTGCTGACTCTACCATGGAAGCTGAGTATGTGGCTGCATCTGAGGCTGCAAAAGAGGCTGTTTGGCTTAGAAACTTTCTTTTGGATCTTAGTGTGATACCTTCAGTGCAATTACCTATTACACTTTATTGTGATAATAGTGGGGTAGTTGCTAATTCGAAGGAACCCAGGACCCATAAGAAAACTAAACACATTGAGCGTAAGTATCACCTGATACGTGACATCGTGCAAAGAGGTGACGTGCTGGTGACCAAGGTTACATCTGAGGACAACCTGGCAGACCCTTTTACAAAGAGTTTAACTTCGAAAGTTTTTGATAAACATGTAGAGGGCATGGGAGTTAGATGTGTACAAGCATTGCTTTGAGTCTAAGTTGGAGATTGATAGAGATATAGACTAAAAGATATGCTTTATGTTATGTCTTTATATTTTAATGAGAATTCATTTTGAGCAATGTATGCCATTTACTATATATGTGCATGTGTCTAGTATTTACAAAGAATATTTGATCTAGTGTGTAGAGTACGGCTTACACACAGAAGACAGATCATCGGTTCTTTTGGAATACAAGTTTATTGTTCACAGTTTTAGATGGAATTGGACACACCATCAGTAGAACTGTAACACAAATTTTTAGTAGGTCTGTCTTGACTACGGGGAATGGTTTATTCTAACTATTTGTGCTAGTACACTTTATGTGTATTGAACAGGACCCAGTTGAGTTAATTATTTATACTGACTTTATAAAATAATTAAACCTCATGAATATTATGATTACTTATGCTCTTAATCCGAATTCTATTTCTAGACACGTGTATGTAGTGATTATTGCTTTGATTACACATAGAGTGAGATTCTATATGAATCAATAAACTCAGTGGGTTGGGCAATAACATTATATATGGTGAATATTAATAGTTGAAGGAAACCATGTCCTGATAAATTGGATTGATGATATCCCCTTGAGGAAGCTTATAAGTTTTGATTGTATCAAATCTTGCAAGTGGATTTTGAATCCGATACATCAAATAAGTTAAGTGGATAGGTCTCAAGGATAATAAAAGCAATTAAATTATATTGTCAGTAATTAAATTTAATTGGTGCATATCTGTAATCTTAACGTGGGAGATAATAAGTATTTAATATTAAAGGCTCGAAAATATAAATTCGAATATGATTAGGAGTACAATTATAATTCTTTAGTGGAATGAATTGTAATTTACGTAATTGAATCCTAACCCGGGTAGGATTGGGAGATTTAATTACGTAGGAAGTCCTTTTCATATTTGCCTATTGGTCCCTATTGTAGCCCTATAAATACCTCTCAGTTGGTTGCTAGGAAAAACATTTTTGAGAAAGAAAAACAAGAAACCCTAGGACGGCCAAGAGATCCCACCATCTTGTGAGAGAAAGAAGGTATTTTTGGGAATACGGCGGAAGGCTAAAGTTGAGGTCGAGCAATCGAATCAAAGTGATCGAAAGTTCAAATCTGAAGGTATGATCTTGTACTCATAGATTAGAACGGTAAAAGTTTTTTTTGTATTACTCATATACGTTATACCGTGATCTTGGGGTATTCCGCGTTCCCCAACATGACCATGCCAAGCCTTTCTATAAATGAGCTAGATTTTGATTTGCCTCACCAGAAATTATATATTTACAGGCCCTTGCAGTCTAGTTCTAAATGTCTAAAACCTTGATGACAATAAAAGCCATAGGCTAACTAGGACAAGATTTGGTGATTTAAAAGATCATGCAATTAATTGTTGAGAGAATAAAAAAATATTAAAATAAAAGAAAAATACAAAAACATTGAAGATTTATTGCATTTTATTTTTTTAAAATCATTATTTTTCTTTTTAAACTCTTTTCAAATGCCGAAATCAAAGTTTTTCTCCTCCTCATGGCTTCATTTTGAAGTCATACAACTCAAGTGGAGATATATAATAAAGTGGGTGAGTTAGATATAGATTTATATAAAATAAATAAGTTTGATATAGGTATTAAGGGCATGACACATGATTGAGTCCAACGAACACCTGGTTTCAGAGAATACAAGGGGCATGATCAAAGCCATAGAATGCAGGCTAACACTTGGTAGCAAGTAATCTATTCAAATTACTAATAATTTAAATAGGGTCCATCAAACTATCTTTGGTACATATTTTGAATGACAATATATAGTAATTTGAATTATCTCTCACGATGTAATCCAAATTATATAAGAAATGTGTAGTTATCCATATTACCAGAAATATGGTAATATGATAAATTACTTATTAATAAAATTATTATTATTATTATTATTATTATTATTATTATTATTTTTGATCACTTTCTATTCACTTTTTTTTGTACAAGTGGGCGATCACACTAGTTTAGTACGAGTCAACCCAGATACATCCGAATATAAAATTTGAAACAAAACAGGAGGGCAGGGGTCACCCATCCTCCATATCCTATATCCTCCTTTACCGATATCGCTGGAACCTTCATATCGAAGTACAGAGCGACACCCTCTTCCACGAGTCGAGCCGCGGATCTCCACCGTTCAGTGACCCCATGGTATGCCTCAAAATTTCTTTCGATTGATGGCCTACAGCATCCTCATGATCACTTCAAATATCATTTATAAATATAAATTTTTTAAACATTATTATTTATAAATATAATTTTTTAAAACTAAATATATATAATATATAAATTTTTAATAAATTTAATTTAATGTTATTTAATAATTTGATGTTACTATGAATGTGTTTGGCATATCAAACATAGTAATCAATATTAGTGTTGCATTATCTACGAATATCAAATACAATAATTAATATTACTGATAATCTAATAAATAATAATTTATTTTTTTAGATAATTTATAATTTATATTATTATTTAAAATTATTGACAATGCATCAATGCATCACTAGTTCAATTGGTGTGCATCGAGGAGAGGATCGTCCAACTGGACAAACCCCGTTACCATTTTGTTTTTGAGGGCCCCGCGAGTCGGTACAAACTATAAACTGTAGTGATTTGTCCGACAATAAACGTGATGGCATGAAAGAATATTCTTTCTTCACGCATTGACCAGAGAATCATAGGATGCCTGTGCGAGCGAAGATTCACTTGGCAGTCGAATGGACAGCAGCCGTGCACATGTAGTCCACGCCGACAGCTGTCCAGCAAAAAAAAAAAAAAAGTTGATGGTGCCGTACCTCGGATCAGAGAGCAGCTCACGATCACAGACATTATTTTATTTTGGACAAAATAAAAAAAAAATCGAAGCTGTACCAACGCAGCTTCAAACTCGGATGCTGTTCTTAAAAATTAATTTCTTCAAACCATTTGGAGGCTAGGGAGAGCAACGGCAAGACAGAATAGAACATTTTGGTCAAAGAAAACGGCTCCCATCTTATAAATAAATAAAGGTTTTTCACCTTCATCTAATAACAAATCCTTATCTCCCCTTCATCTTACATTTTTTTTAATAATATATATAATTTTAATAAAAATTATAATGATTATTTTATAGATATTGTTGCTGCTGAAATCTGTCCTTCGGTTCGGATGCGATCAGGATGCAGCGTGGGCTCTCTCCTGGGCGGACCTGCAAGACAGTCCTCATGCGAGAGGTATTGGGGATGGCCCTCTGCGGAAGACCCTCCGACGCCCAAGTCAGTGGAGACCAACAATCAACAAATATGGGGAGAAGGATCCCCCAGAAAGAGTTCCTCCGAGCTCTCGTGGGAGATTTTCATGGCGGAGTGTGAGAACTGCGAATGAAAAAAATAGGCGTAGAATAGCCGTACCTGAGAGGCTTGAGGGTGGTAGTATTTATAGGCGGTCACCTGACTTCTTGGACGTGCTCTGGATGAGGTCTGAAAGTTGTTGGGATTCGAAACGGATTCGAATTAGGTTGTTACAGGGCCGGTAGGATCGTATATGGTTAGTTAGAGGATCGACGGCTGGGAGGCGGGGAGAGCTGGCCGATGGCTCGAGACTCAGTGGCTGCGTGGTCCCTAGGCCACTATTGTAGGTCCTAGGTCACGTCTTGGCATGATTCCTTGTTTGGAATCTTATTCTGTTACAGTGAATTTGAACTCTCTCGCGCCAGATTCCGCATAGGTGTTTTGAACGCTGTGGTTCATCATCATGGCTGGCGGAGGCTCGGCGGAGGTAGGTGCCGAGGCACAAGGGGCCAACTTGGATCAGGCGGGGCCGGCCGGGATGGAAGCGTCGGGCCGACTTGGATCACGCGGGGCCGGCCGGGATGGAAGCGCCGGGGCCAACTTGGATAAGGCGGGGCCGACCGGGATGAGAGTGCCAGGGCCGGCTGGGAGGATGCTGGCTTTGGACACGTCGGGGCCGGCTGAGAAGAGTGCCAGGGCCAACTTGGATCAGGCGGGGCCGGCCGGGATGGAAGCGCCGGGGCCGACTTGGAGGATGCCGGCCTTTGGTGCCGTCGATCTTTGGGGCCGTCGGCCTTGGAGCTGTCGGTCTTTGGAGCCGTCGGCCATTGGGGCCGTCGGTCTTGGAGGTATAGGCCTTTGGGGGCCGTCGGCCTTTGGAGCCGTCGGCCATTGGGCCGTCGGTCTTTGGAGCCGTCGGCCTTGGAGCCGTCGGTCTTTGGGGCCGTTGGTCTTTGGAGCCGTCGGCCATTGGGGCCGTCGGTCTTGGAGGTGTCGGCCTTTGGGGGCCGTCGGCCTTTGGAGCCGTCGGCCATTGGGACCGTCGGTCTTTGGAGCCGTCAGTCTTGGAGGTGTCGACCTTCGGGGCCATCGGTCTTTGGAGCCGTCGGTCTTTGGGGCCATCGGCCTTGGGGCCATCGGTCTTTGGAGCCGTCGGCCATTGAGCCATCGGTCTTGGGGCCGTCGGTCTTGGGGGCCGTCGGTCTTTGGAGCCGTCGGCCATTGAGCCATCGGTCTTGGGGCCGTCGGTCTTTGGGGCCGTCGGCCTTGGCATGACGTGGCCCTTTTTCCCTTTTGTTCTCTTCTTCATTATGACAAGACGCTCGTTGCTAGAATGTTGCGCCAGCAGGCCAGTTGGCAAGCAGAGCGTTTGGATCGGGCGCGACCCCATCGCCAATGTGAGCGATCAACAATGTAATGATGATTTTACCCCTCATCACATGCCCCTCACTCCTAGTCCGAAGTGTAACTTCGGATATAGGGAGTAGAATTCCGGAGCAATCTTATTTGGGGGATATGTCATTCGATACTCTGTAGAGGAAGTGTTTATCTCTGTGTAGGTTAGAGAAAGGCCTGGGCGGCCCTGTTGCTGAAGTAAAATAAGGTGCTTTAGTTGCACTAGAGTGTCCGAGAAATTATCCGGCTGGGACGAAGTTTTAGTGTTGTATCACTCGGATTGGCCGAGGCTGCAGAAATATATCACTCAGTCTTCGGCCGAGGCTTTTGATAATAAGAGATGCACTCCGGCTCTGACCGGGGCTTTTGATAATAAGAGATGCACTCCAGCTCTGGCCGAGGCTTTTGATAATAAGAGATGCACTCCGGCTCTGGCCGAGGCTTTTGATAATAAGAGATGCACTCCAGCTTTGGCCGGGGCTTTTATGACCTGCTTCTCATTGTAACTTTCAAAGAGAGTTATAAAAATTTCGCATGCTTTTTAAAAACTGAATTTAATTCATTGAATAAAAATGGGTCTAGAAAGAGTGTACTTTTATAGATGAATTTATTACTCGGTTGTTACCGAGCCTTCAGAAATATATCACTCGGTCTTTGGCCGAGGCTCTGAAAATTTATTACTCGGTTGTTGCCGAGCCTTTAGAAATATATATTCGGTTGTTGCTGAGCCTTCAAATAATAAATTGCTCGGTGTTGCCGAGCCTTCCCAAGATGCTACTCGGTTGTAACCGAGGCTTCCAAATATTAATTGCTACTCGGTTGTGACCGAGGCTTCAAATAATAAATTACTCGGTGTTGCCGAACCTTCAAAGATGCTACTTGGTTGTAACCGAGGCTTCCAAATATTAATTGCTACTCGGTTGTGACCGAGGCTTCAAATAATAAATTACTCGGTATTGCCGAGCCTTCAAAGATGCTACTCGATTGTAACCGAGGCTTCCAAATATTAATTGCTACTCGGTTGTGATCGAGGCTTCAAATAATAAATTACTCGGTGTTGCCGAGCCTTCCGATATGCTACTCGGTTGTAACCGAGGCTTCAAATAATAAATAAATTACTCGGTGTTGCCGAGCCTTCAAAGATGCTACCCGGTTGTAACCGAGGCTTCAAATAAATTACCCGGTGTTGCCGAGCCTTCCGAGGTACTACTTGGTTGTAACCAAGGCTTCCAAATATTAATTGCTACTCGGTTGTGACCGAGGCTTCAAATAATAAATTACTCAGTGTTGCCGAGCCTTCCGAGGTGCTACTCGGTTGTAACCGAGGCTTCAAATAATAAATAAATTACTCGGTGTTGCCGAGCCTTCAAAGATGCTACTCGGTTGTAACCGAGGCTTCCAAATATTAATTGCTACTCGGTTGTGACCGAGGCTTCAAATAAATTACTCGGTGTTGCCGAGCCTTCCTAAGATGCTACTCGGTTGTAACCGAGGCTTTCAAATAATAAATTACTCGGTGTTTCCAAGCCTTCAAATAATTACTCGGTGTTTCGAGCCTTCAAGATTATTTTACTTGGCGTTGCCAAGGTACGGAGACCGTTACTCGGTTGTAGCCGAGCCTTCAAGATTATATTTTACTTGGCGCTGCCAAGGTTTGGAGACTGTTACTCGGTTGTAGCCGAGCCTTCAAGATTATTTTTACTTGGCACTGCCAAGGTACGGAGACCGTTACTCGGTTGTAGCCGAGCCTTCAAGATTATATTTTACTTGGCGCTGCCAAGGTACGGAGACCGTTACTTGGTTGTAGCCGAGCCTTCAAGATTATATTTTACTTGGCGCTGCCAAGGTTCGGAGACCGTTACTCGGTTGTAGCCGAGCCTTCAAGATTATATTTTACTTGGCGCTACCAAGGTTCGGAGACCGTTACTCGGTTGTAGCCGAGCCTTCAAGATTATATTTTACTTGGCGCTGCCAAGGTACGGAGACCGTTACTCGGTTGTAGCCGAGCCTTCAAGATTATATTTTACTTGGCGCTGCCAAGGTTCGGAGACCATTACTCGGTTGTAGTCGAGCCTTCAAGATTATTTTACTTGGCGCTGCCAAGGTTCGGAGACCGTTACTCGGTTGTAGCCGAGCCTTCAAGATTATATTTTACTTGGCGCTGCCAAGGTTCGGAGACCGTTACTCGGTTGTAGCCGAGCCTTCAAGATTATATTTTACTTGGCACTGCCAAGGTTCGGATACGTTACTCGGTTGTAGCCGAGCCTTCAAGATTATATCAAGACTCGGCCCAGCCAAGGTACAGAGATAGCTCAAGAAGATAGATCGGTTGTGCCGAGAATCGATGCGTAAGCAGCATCTGTTTTCTATTATGACTTCTTTGGAAAAACGATTGTAGCGATCGTACCGCAGATAATTTAAACAGGATGCCAAAGCTGTAATGGGGCAAGTCTATAGAGAGCGTACCCTACTGATGGTATATACGATGATTGTTCAAACTCCACGTCCGGGGGATTGATTTCCCATTCAAATCCTGGAGTTTGTAGGTGTCAGGTCCGATGACTTCCGCCACTTGATAGGGGCCTTCCCAGTTTGGAGACAGCTTTCCTTGCTCTAGCGGTTTGGAGACGGATGCTTTTCGGAGGACAAGATCGCCGGGCGAGAAAGATGTCTCCTTGACTCTGGAGGCGTGATAGCACCCATGGAGAAGGAAGTCCTATCTCCACGGGGATGATAGCTTCCACTCCGAAGGCCATCCGGAACGGGGTCCCGCATGTGGGAACTCTCTGGGTGGTGCGGTAGGCCCACTGGTTGAGGCTAAAGATAGTCGTTGGACTTCTATGAAGCATGGAGTCAAGAACTCCTTGTCTTAAAGCAAAAGGTGCCTAGGGGGCAACACGGCAGCCATAAATGCCTTAATGATGGAAGGAGATAAGGCATTAAATGCCTTAAAGCAGGTAGATGCACATGGCCTTTATGAGGCCATAAATGCCTTGGTGCGCATAGAGCGGCTATGGAAGCCGATCTGTTGTGCCAAGGCATGGGAGAAGGCGGAGACGGCGTCGAGTCATGGCGAGAGGACACCGGAGAGAGGGATCGGGCTCGCCGAGATCTGGGGAGATCCTTGTCGCAGCCCCTTGCGGGACTGGTCTGGCCTCCTTAGGTTGATGTGGGGGGTCCGCGACTCCATGCGGACCAGAAGGATAAGTGGCTAGAGAAAGAGGAGCTGCGGCCTCTTCAGGGAGGCACGGAGCAGGAGCAGCTATAACTGGACGAGGAGCTGTAAGGCGCTCCTGAACTGGACGGGTCAGGGCCTGGACCTGCTGGACCAGCGTGGCGAACTGGTCCGGGTCACTGGGACAGCTGGTGGCGACGGAGTCTCAGCTGGTGGCGGCGGGGGTGCCACGATACTCATCGGATCGGGTCACTGGGAGGCGACCTGGTTCTGGGCTTCAGAAGTTGCCCTTCTCTGATTAGCCATTGGAGAGGTTCTCTTCCAAATCGAGATCCTTGTCTCCTTTCTTCAAGTTTAATAGGACTTAAGGCCCTTCCTCTAGCGCCAATCTGTTGCTGCTAAAATCTGTCCTCCGGCTCGGGCGCGATTGGGATGCAGCGTGGGCTCCTTTCTGGGCGGACCTGCAAAACGTCCTCACGCGAGAGGCGTTGGGGGTGGCCTTTTTTTCCTTTTGTTCTCTTTCTTCATTATGACGAGACGCTCGTTGCTAGAATGTTGCGCCAGCAGGCCAGTTGGCAAGCAGAGCGTTTGGATCGGGCGTGACCCCATCGCCAATGTGAGCGATCAATAATGTAATAACGATTTTACCCCTCATCAGATATAAATATATATATTAGTAATATATTGCTAAGCATGAGATCAATAAACGGATAGAGAATGAGAACATGGTATATTTATTTCTCTTCATTCTATTTTCAAATAGATGAAATAGGGAAGATTTCTACCGTATTGAAGTTACCATTTTTATGAAGAATTCAAATTTAGAATCATTTTCGGATAGATCTGATCAACCACATATTTGATAGACCATAATAATTAATGCTCACACATTATTGGGAGTCATCATAGATGTAGATAAGATCATAATAGAGTGAGCACTGATTGATGGGTCTACCAAATACTTGATGCATTAGATCTATGAAAAAAACTTTGAGATTTGAATGAGATCCAAATAAGAGTGATCTAATTAATAATAAAGTGTTGCTATGTGGAGATATGGTAAAGAAGGCACTCTTACTCATACCTACCAAAACCATTATGTTATCGCTGCACGAATATACTACTAAGGAAGCGCTTTTGCCATCGTATTTATCATGACAAGGTTGAATTAGCCAATTCAATCACTAAACAATAATTAAATTCCTAATTGATATGGTTCTTAATTAGCTTAATTGTATAATTGATTCACACAAATTCCAATAATTAATTGGCATTTTTTTGATGCCTTTTTAAAATTACTTCCTAATCGATATTATTTAAATATTAATATTACTTTTTACAAGATTTTATATGTTTTCAACTTAAATATCTCTTCCCACTTCACATCTTCCTAACTTCAAAAGTCTACGCCTTCACAAATAGATCTAATGGATCTTTTAGGCATATTTGTAAACAAACGGCATTATTTTTTAAAAAAAGTTAAGATTAATTTAAGTATTAATATGAATATTAACTTTCATTGCAGTTAAAATAGTTTTTATTTTAAAATATTTAAATTTTAAAATTACAAATTTAGTTTAATTTTACAAAGAAATTATTTGATTTATCATTATAAATCGTGTGTTTTTTTTTAAAAAATAATTATATTTTCATTATTTACCTGATTCAATCATTGACTCAATGTTTGGGTGATTGAGCCGTGGGATCCTGTGATTGGGTCAATGTCTCGTCCATGCTCGTCACCTCGTCCTTTGATTGGATGCTTTCTGGACTACCCTCCGTGTCTATGACCCATGTATAATTGCCCAGCTCCCAAGGCAACCATGAAAGCACGCTATCTCGTTTTTGGTTGTTTTTTTTTTTTTAATTACAAACGAGCGATCAAAAAAGTTTAGTATGATCAGCCCAGAAATATCTGAGTACAAAATCTGCTGTAAAAGAAGAGGATATAAATCATCCGACTTCCAAATCCATGATCCGACATGCTGGGCCACAAAAGCAGCCACTCAATCCGCCGCAGCATTAGCTTCACGGTAATATGACGGATCTGGACAGTGCCAATCTCCTGCAGGATATACCAGATATCCCTAAGGATTGGATTAGAGGAATTATCAAAACAAGCCTCCTTCTTCAGCCATGAGATAACCGTCATAGAATCCCCCTCAATCATGATCCTATGAGACTGGAGAATCCGAACGGCATAAGAAATCGCCGCCCAAGCTGCATAGAGCTCAGCCAGTGGGACAGAGAAGTCAAGAGTAGCAAAACCACCCGCCGCCACCAAATCTCCTGACGGCCCCCGAATGATGAAACCAGAACCAGCAGCTCTACCTCGGACACTTCCATCGAAGTTAATTTTGACAACCCCTGGAGGGGGGGCTCCCAAGAAAAGAAAACCGGATGCCGGTTCGCTGCCAAAGCAGCAGGGGAACCCCAGTTGCCAGAAGAGTCAAAACCAACAGCATGACTGACGCAGGCTAGGTCCGCCATCAGAGCTCTAATCTTTCTCACAGTCATATGAGGAGAAATACTGTCGATCGAGAAGATGAGCTGGTTCCTCGACAACCAAATGTGATAAGCCGTTGCAGCCCAGAGACCTCGCTGATGCTGAGAGCCCTCCCGGATATCATAGAAGAAAGAGGAGCGCGGGGAGTCTATACCATCCAGTCTGCTAGAATAACCTATCAAATACCATATCCGACTAGCTCTGGGACATAAAAAGATAGCGTGGTCAGAAGTCTCATCTTCCTGCCTACAGAGGGGACAAATCGGCTGAATTGAGAGACCCCTCCGAGATAGAAAGACACAGGTTGGAAGGCAGTCCCATAGAAGCTTCCAAATAAATAGCTGAACCCTGGGCATGATGAGAAGCCTCCAGATCCACGCAGCATCCTTTGCCCGCTGAGACTGAGGTCTGAACACCTTCATAAGATCCCTGGAGGGGGCCCTAAAGAGGCAAGATCTCTGCCAGATCCTAGAATCAATAGAGCGACCAGGCATAATAGGCAACGAGAGAATCCGCTGAGCCAACTCCGCCCCAAATAGCCAGGACACCATCGGAATATCCCAGGAGGAATGATCTAAGGAAATCAAATCCTTAACCCTTAAACTGGGAGGGGCTTCCATATTAAAAGAGGGCCATCGCGATAGAGGGAGCTCAGAAATCCAAGTATCCTTAATGACATCAATCGAATCACCATATCCGATAGTCCATGAGATGTTATCCTGGATAAACTGACCGTATCTGCAAACCTCCTTCCAAAAGGAGGAAGATCCCCGGGCTGGAAGAATGAGCGAACCAGATGACCACTCACCATATCTAGCTCGCATCAGAGAGCTCCAAAGACACTGCGGCTCCAGAAGGAATCGCGAAGCATGTCTGGCAAGAAGAGCTTCTCTTCTAACAATTAGAGATTGAATGCCGAGACCTCCTTCTTGGATTGGCATACAAACTATGTCCCAGGATAACAAATGAATGCCATGACCATCTTGCATAGAGGCCCATAAAAATTATCTAAAGCATCTCTCAATCCTCCTCAGGCAAGTAATCAGAATGGCAGCATTCGACAGCAGATATAGAGGAAGAGAAGAGAGAACTGACCGAATAATGATGACCCGAGCCATCATAGATAAACTAGTGACCTGTCATCCCTCAATACGCTGACGGACTCACCTCTCTAACTCAGCAAAGTCAGAACAGCGGGGACGTCTACCAGTAATGGGGATCCCCAAATACATAAATCGATCAGTCTGAGTAGTGATTTCGGACAAACTGATAATGGCTTCCCTGGTAGATCTGGTAGTCTTCGGACTAAAACATATAGAAGACTTAAGAGAGTTAACCCTCTGACCCGAAGCCTGACAATAGCGCTGGATAATAGAGTGAAGGGAAGCCGCATTATCAATGGAGGCCTAACCCAGAAGAATACAGTCATCTGCAAAAAGAAGATGGGAGACCGAAATACCCTGACACCCTGCCATAAACAGGACGATCCGACGATCAAGCTGAGCCTGATGAAGAGCGCGGGAAAGATCATCCGCAGCCAAAATAAACAACAAAGGGGATAATGGGCACCCCTGCCTCAGCCCCACAGAAGAAGAGAAAAACTCAGTCGGGCACCCATTGATGACCAGAGAAAATGAAGGCCGCTGGATACATGCCATGATCCACTCAATAAACAAATCATCAAACCCAAACTCCTGAAGAGAGCGGTGAAGAAAAACCCAACTCAACCTATCATACGCTCTCTCCATATCAAGCTTAACCGCCATAAGACATGTACTAGCCGGTGCTCTATGAAGATCATGCATAAACTCCTGAGCAATGAGGACATTATCTGAAATAGAGCGCCCTCTAATAAACGCCCCCTGTTCAACAGAGATGAGGCGAGGAAGCACTAGACGAAGATGGATAGCTAAGAGGCGAGCACATACCTTATACAAAGTAGTGCATAGAGAAATAGGCCGAAAATGCTGTGGGAGAGAAGCCTCTGAATGCTTAGGCACCAAAGTAATAAAGTCTAGTTCCAATCCAAAGGAATACTCTTAGACTGGAACACAATCTGAATAGCCTGGATCAACTCGTGCCCAACAATATCCCAGTAGTGGCGGTAAAAAAAAGGAGGAAATACATCAGGTCCAGAGGCCTTATCCGGACCAAGCTCCCAAAGAGCTATCTGAATTTTCTCCTTAGAGATTGGCCTGATAAGCATGTCATTCTCCCAGAGATTGGTTGTTTACTTGCTTAAGAAGCAAAACCATTGAAGCTCGCGTTAAAAATGTTCTCATTTGATGGGCAAACGCTACGCTAATGCATGTGTCACCGTGACGTGCGCTTGCCTATCGTTTGGATCGTGAATCAATTGATTTAATTAAATCAAATAATATTTATAACTATTTTTTAAATTTAATAATATAAATATTAATTAAATATAAATATTAATTTAAATAAAAAATTAAAAACTTAAAACTTTTAATTTTAATTTTATATATTAAAATTAAAAGTCTAAAATTAAGATTAGACTGATTCTTCGAAACCTAGTTGATTCAGTAAATTTTTTTTAATTTTTATAGAATCATAAATGATCAATTTTCAATTGAACCGATTTGATTGACCGATCTAATTCGATTTTTAAAACCATGCAAAAGAGAAGTGCTGCGAAGGCCAAACTAAAAATATTTCTTGTGTCCCGATGTCTGAGCTTTATGCGGCTTGGGCAGGCATTTCTTATGCCGTTAGGACTCTTAATTTTTACAAAGCCCCCAAACTTCACGCATTGGGTGGGTCCACGGCTAATTTTCACAAAGCCCCCAAACTTCTCGTTTGATGCAGAGGCAAGGGTTGCATCCTGGGGCATTGCCGGCATCACCATTGGATCCGTGTACTGCATCTTAAGATTCGGCGTTTGACTGGCCTGTATGTCCTCTTTTGAACGTCATGCGAACAGTCGTCACTATGAGGTACATGCCACCTCAAAGCGACCTCCAACCACTTTGACAAGTGTTGAGGGGTAAAATTGCAATTGCGTTGATAACCGTGCGAAGGGGCTAAGATCAGACCTGGCCCCCACTTGCTACATGCGCCCACAAAGAGCGAGCTAACTAGTATGATTCGGCGGATCGAGCAACCCGTAGCTCGGCCTCCCGAGCAATCCGTAGCTCGGCTCCCCCGAGCAATCCATAGCTCGGCTCCCCCAAGCAATCTGCAGCTCGGCCTCCCCGAGCGATCCATAGCTCGGCCTCCCCGAGCGATCCGTGGCTCGGCTTCCCCGAGCAACCCATGGCTCGACATGCACCTCCGCGGAACGAAACGATTTTCACGTCCGGTTTATTTCTTTTGTCATATCTCAGCCGCCCTCGTGCCACTGCTGCTCGAGCCGTGCTTACGCCCCAGCAGCGCGAACTATCTGTGCATTTCGGCCATCAAGGCCAGGTCGTCCCTCGACCGTCTGAAGGTTTCCCCGAGCAATCCATAGCTCGGCTTCCCCGAGCGATCCGCAGCTCGGCTCCCCGAGCGATCCATTGCTCGGCTCCTCCGAGCGATCCATAGCTCGACTCCCCCAAGCGATCCATAACTCGGCTTCCCCGAGCAACCCATGGCTCGGCTCCCCCGAGCAACCCATAGCTCAGTTTTCCTGAGCAATCCGTAGCTCGGCTCCCCCGAGCAACCCATGGCTCGGTTCCCCCAAGCAATCCGCAGCTCGGCCTCCCCGAGCGATCCATAGCTCGGCTTCCCCAAGCGATCCATAGCTCGGTTTCCCCGAGCAATCTATAGCTCGGCCTCCCCAAGTGATCCATCGCTCGGCTCCCCCGAGCGAACCATAGCTCGGCTTCCCCGAGCGATCCATGGCTCGGTTTCCTCGAGCAACCCATGGCTCGGCTTCCCCGAGCAATCCGTAGCTCGGCTCCCCCGAGCAACCCATGGCTCGGCTCCCCCGAGCAATCAGTAGCTCGGCTTCCCCGAGCAATCCATAGCTCGACATGCACCTCCGCGAAACGAAACTGTTTTCACGTCCGGTTTATTTCTTTTGTCATATCTCAGCCGCCCTCGTGCCACTGCTGCTCGAGCTGTGCTTATGCCCCAGCAGCGCGAGCTATCTATGCATTTCGGCCATCAAGGCCAGGTCGTCCCTCGATCGTCTGAACCAAGCCTTTCCGCGCCCCCGCGGAACCTGGTGCGGGAGAGCCCAAGTCTAGTGTAACAGAATTCCAAACGATAAATCATACTCGAGGAGTGGCCACCCCCAATACCTCTCGTGTGAGGAGTTCTTTGCAGGTCTGCCCAGGAGGAAGCCCGATCAGGAGACCGATCGCGCCCTAGTCGGAGGACAGATTCCGGCGGCAACAGATTGGCGCTAGAGGAAGGGCCTCAAGTACCATTAAAACTTGAAGAAAGAAAATAAGGATCTCGATCTGGAAGAGAACCTCTCCAATGGCCAATCGGAGAAAAGCAACTTCTGAAGCCCAGGATCAGGTCGCCTCCCAAAGACCCGATCCGATGAGTATCGCGGCACCACCACCACCACAGCTGAGACTCCGTCGCCACCAGCTGTCTCAGTGACCCAGGACCAGTTTGCCACACTGGTCCAGCAGGTCCAAGCCCTGACCCATCTGGTTTAGGAGCGCTTCACAGCCCCCGTCCAGTTACGGCTGCCCCTGCTCCATGCCTCCCCGAGGAGGCCGCAGCTCCTCTTTCTCCAGCCACCTCTTCTTCTGGCCCGCGTGGAGCCGCGGACCCCCCACACCGACCCAAGGAGGCCAGACCAGTCCCGCGAGGGGGCTACGACAACGATCTCCCCAAACTTCGGTGGGCCCAGTCCCTTTCTCCGGAGCTCTCCCGCCATGATTTGACGCCATCTCCACGTCCTGGCCCCTCCTTCTATGCCTAAAGAGGAGATCCGCCGACAGCTCCGGAAGATGCGTCAAGAGCTGGACGCCGCCAAGCAGGCTCACCCGCCTCAGCCTAAGGCGGAGCAGGTGTCCCTTTCTCCAAGGGGATCATGGAGGAAGTGATTCCCTCCCATGTTAAGCTACCCGCCATCGAGCCCTACCATGGCTCCTCTGATCCGGATGATCACCTCAGTAGTTTTTGGTCAATAATGATGTTCCACGGAGCATCAGACGCGGTCCTCTGTCGCGCTTTTCCTTTCACCCTCAGAGGATCTGCCCGAACCTGGTTCAACGCCTTGAAACCAGGTTCCGTTGATTCGTTTGACGAGCTGAGCCATCTTTTTATTGGCCAGTTCATCAGTAGCCACCGTCACCGACGAAGATCCGACTCCCTCTCTGAAGTTAAGCAGAGAGAGGGGGAGTCCTTGAGAAATTACCTTGGCCGTTTCAACAAGGCCATATTGGAGGTGGACCACCTTAATCATGAGGTGGCTATGTCCGCCCTAGCGGGAGGAGTTTTGAAGGAGAGCGACTTCTACCTAGCGATGGAGGTCAGTTACCCCCCAAACCTCTCCGATATGATGGCCCTGGCAGACAAATACGCCAGGGTTGAAGAATCACGGAGGGCTGCCCGCGCCGAGCTGGTGAGGAAGAAAGAACCCAAGGGTCCGGACAGGCATCGACCTATCCGTCAGCCAAGCCCGCCTCGTCGCCAAAGAGCTCCCCCACCGCCGCCAAGAAATCACTCCCGGAGCCCGCCCAGGCGATTGACCGGTACACCCCACTCACTGTTCCTAGGGCGCAAATCCTCATGGAGATAGAGCGCTAGCTCCCCCGACCAGCTCCTCTCCGAGGGAACCCAACCGGAGGGACCCCACTAAGTACTGCCGCTATCACCGGGAGCATGGCCACGATACCGAGGAGTGCTGGCAGTTGAAGAATGAAATTGAGAGGCTAATCCAATGGGGCCGACTGAACCAGTTCAGGAGGGCGCCCGAGCCAGGACAAGGGGGTGATCGCCAGCCCGAGCTTCAGCAGCCTCCTCCTCCTCCAAATCCACCCGTGATCGGCCATATCAACGTGATTGAAGAGGCCGGTAGTTCGTCGAGCTCCAAGAATGATGGTGAAGGCTCGGCGCCAAAGAAAGCACGAACGGGTGAGCTCTCCTTCTCCGACGACGATCTCCAAGGGATACAATTCCCACATGACGACGCATTAGTTGTATCTCTCAATTTAAATAACTACGATGTAAGTCGGATCCTTGTTGATAGTGGAAGCTCCGTAAATGTTCTGTACCTTGATGTGTTCGCCAAGATGAAATTGCTCATGGAAAACCTCCGAGCCGTGGACTCCACCCTAATGGGGTTCACCGGCGATGTTATCGTCCCAGAAGGGGTCGTAACTTTAACGGTTCGGGCAGGAACCTGGCCCCTTGTGGCCACTGTTCACACGGACTTCCTAGTGACCAAGCTTCGGTCGCCCTACAATGCGATATTTGGGAGACCCGGCCTGATGTCCCTCAAAGCCGTCGTCTCCATCCCACACCTATCTATGAAATTCCCCATGGGCAGGGAGTTGGTGTTGTCCAAGGAAGCCAAACTATGGCTCGGCAGTGTTTTGTCACCAGCCTTCAGTCCAGGATGCCTGAAGTTGATGGGCTGGATGCTCGGAGGACTTCGCCGAGCAACGAGGAGAACCAGCCGAGGAACTGGAAGAAGTACCACTGGACGAAGCTCGTCCCGACCAAACCATAAAGATCGGGTCGCTGCTGAAAGGCGAATCCCGGCAGGAGCTGATCGACTTTCTCTGAAGCAACGCCGATGTCTTCACCTGGTCTGCCTCCGACATGCCAGGAATCAGCCCTGATGTTCTCGTCCATCGCCTTAATGTGGACGAGATGTACCGACCCGTCAAACAGAAGAAAAGGAGCTTCGCCCCAGAGTGGCAGAAAGCTATTGAAGAGGAGGTTGATAAACTTATCAAGGCGAACTTCATTCGGGAGGTGAATTACCCAAGTTGGCTGTCAAATGTTGTCATGGTAAAGAAGTCGAACGGCAAGTGGCGGATCTGCATCGACTTCACCGACCTCAACAAAGCATGCCCGAAGGACAGTTTTCCCTCTCCCCGAATTGATCAACTTGTAGATGCCACCTCGGGTCATCAGATGCTGACGTTCATGGACGCCTACTCGGGCTACAACCAGATCCGGATGGCCCCCGAAGATGAAGAGAAGACCGCCTTCATAACCGACCGAGGTACTTACTGTTACCGTGTTATGCCCTTCGGTCTTAAAAATGCAGGTGCCACCTACCAAAGGCTGGTCAACAAAGTTTTCAAAGAGCAAATCGGCCAGAACATGGAGGTATATGTCGACGACATGCTGGTCAAGAGCAAAGAAGCATCACAGCACATCGAGGATCTCTCGGAAAGCTTCGCGACACTCCGCAAATATCGGATGAAGCTCAACCCAACTAAGTGCGCCTTCGGCGTTAACTCTGGGAAGTTCCTCGGCTTCATGGTTTCCCAATGGGGTATCGAAGCTAACCCCCAGAAGATCCAGGCTCTTCAGCAGATGGCGCCCTAGGCATCTATTAAAGAAGTCCAACGCCTAACTGGGAGAATAGCAGCCCTTAACCGCTTCGTGGCTCGGTCTGCCGAAAGATGCCTCCCTTCTTCAAAACTCTCCGGTCGGCTAAGAATTTCCAATGGTCTTCCGAGTGTCAAAAATCATTCGAAGATCTCAAGAAGTACCTCGGCTCTCCCCCTCTCCTCAGCAGTCCAAATCCTGGGGAAACATTGTTCCTGTATCTGGCTGTCTCGGAAGGTGCCGTTGGCTCGGTGTTGGTCAGAGAAGAAAATAAGGCCCAGAAGCCAATTTATTATGTCAGCAAACTGCTCCGAGACATGGAAACGAGGTATACCCAGATTGAGAAGATGGTGTTAGCCTTGATAACCTCAGTCCGAAAGTTGCGGCCATACTTCCAAGCACATTCTGTGACGGTCCTGACTGACCAACCCATCAAGGCGGTGGTCCATCGCCCGGAGACATCGGGGAGGATGACTAAATGGGCCATCGAGCTGAGCGAGCACGACATTCGATTCCAGCCTCGCCCGGCCATCAAAGCTCAGGTGCTAGCTGACTTCCTCCTCGAATGTACCATCCCGGAGGACGGCTCCACTCCCAACTTCCCCGAGCACCCAAAATCTGACGCTCGGTGGCTCCTCCATGTCGATGGGTCATCCAACGCCCATTGCTCCGGTGCGGGCTTAGTCCTCACCAGCCCAGAGGGGGTGACTTTGAATATGGCGTCCGCTTCTCCTTCCCGTCTCCAATAACGAGGCCGAGTATGAAGCTCAGTTCGCCGGGCTCCGAATCGCCCGTGACCTTAAGGTGAAGAGGCTGAATGCCTTCACCGACTCTCAGCTGATGGCTGGTCACGTACGGGCGAGTTTGAGGCCCGAGAACCGAACATGGTCGATATCTCCAAGAGGTTCGAAGCCTACTCTTCTGTTTCCCTGAATTTGAGATCATTCAGATTCCTAGATCCGAAAATGTCCGTGCCGACCTATTATCTCGGCTGGCGACCGCGGAATCAATGGACGCCGAACGAAAATTTCATCTGGAGATTTTGGAGAGACCCAGTATCGCGGAAGCTGACCGAGTAATGCAAGTTGAGGCCGAACCATCATGGTTCGACCCCATCCAGAAGTATCTTAAAGAAGGGTCGCTCCCATCCGATCGAAGGGAAGCCAGAAAGCTGAAGCTGCAAGCCACCCGCTATGTGCTGATTGATGACCAGCTCTACAAGCGGTCCTTCTCTATGCCGCTGCTCAGATGCCTTCGCCCATCTGAAGCCGATTATGCCCTTCGGGAGGTACACGAAGGGATTTGCGGCAACCATCTGGGGAGCCGGTCTTTATGCCACAAGGTGCTGCGTCAAGGTTACTATTGGCCAACCATGCAAAAAGATGCTGACGACCTCGTCCGAGCTTGTGACCAATGCCAAAGACACTCCAGTATTCAGAGGCTCCCCTCCGCCAGCCTGATCCCCATTTCCTCCGCTTGGCCCTTTGCCAAGTGGGGAATGGACATTCTCAACCCGTTTCCACTCGCCACGGGGCAGCAGAAGTTTTTATTCGTCGCCATCGATTACTTCACCAAATGGGTCGAGGCGGAAGCAGTTGCTCAAATAACTGAGGCTCGAGCCAAGGACTTCGTGTGGAGATCCATCATCTGCCGCTTCGGCCTCCCGCACACCATCATTACTGACAATGGCAAACAGTTCGACAATCCGAAGTTCCATCAGTTCTGCGAGGAGCATGGAATCCATCACCGCCTTACCTCGGTCGGGCATCCACAAGCTAACGGAGCAGCCGAGGTAACCAACCGAACCCTGCTTCAAGGGATCAAAGCTCGGCTCTCCAGAGCCCGAGGCAGATGGGCAGACGAGTTGCACCATGTCCTATGGGCCTACCGCACCACCCCGAGAGTGCCCACGGACGAGACCCCATTTCGAATGGCCTTCGGCACAGAGGCCATCATCCCCGTGGAGATAGGACTCCCTTCCCTGCGGGTGGAAAGCTACTCGGAGGAAGCCAGTGACGAGCAGCTCCGCGCCAACCTCGACCTGGTAGAGGAGATCAGAGAAAAAGCTCGGATCAGAATAGCTGCCTACCAGCAAAGAGTGGCCCGTTACCACGCCTCCAGGGTCAAAGGGAAAGCTTTCTTGCCTGGCGACCTCGTTCTCCGGAAAACATCTGTCTCCAAACCGCTGGAGCAAGGAAAGCTAGCTCCAAACTGGGAAGGCCCCTACCAAGTAGCAGAGGTCATCGGACCAGGTACCTACAGGCTGCAAGATCTAAGCGGAAGATCCATCCCTCGGACGTGGAATTCGGACAACCTCCGCAAGTATCATCAGTAGGGTACGCCCTCTACAGGCTCGCCTTCTTAAATTTTTGTTGGCATATTGTTTCATAATTCATGGCATAATCACCACAAATTATATCACCAAAAATCATGAAGAAAACAGATGCTGCTTACCAAATCCTCGGCACGACCGAGTTATCTGTTTGAAATCTTTAAGCAAATAAATCTCCGAACCTTGGCTGGGCCGAGCAACTAAATCTCCGAACCTCGGCTGGGCCAAGCAACAAATCTCCGAACCTCGGCTGGGCCGAGCAGCAAAATCTCCGAACCTCGGCTGGGCCGAGGGAGGCAGCCGAACTCGGCTGGGCCGAGCAAAATCTCCGAACCTCGGCTGGGCCGAGCAACAAATCTCCGAACCTCGGCTGGGCCGAGCAACAAATCTCCGAACCTCGGCTCGGGAAGGCCGAGCAAATAATCTCGAACCTCGGCTGGGCGAGCAAAAATCTCCAAACCTCGGCTGGGCCGAGCAAATAAATCTCCGAACCTCGGCTGGGCCGAGCAACAAATCTCCGAACCTCGGCTGGGCCGAGGAAAGCAACAAATCTCGAACCTCGGCTGGGCCGAGCAATAAATCTCGAACCTCGGCGGGGCCGAGTAATAAATTCTGAGACCCCGGTCGACCTAAGCGTTCTAAACTAAGTTCGGATTCGGGCAGCTTACAAGCCCCGGTCGACCTAAGCGTTCTAAACTAAGTTTGGATTGGGCAGCTTACAAGCCCAGTCGACCTAAGCGTTCTAAACTAAGTTCAGATTCGGGCGGCTTACAAGCCCCGGTCGACCTAAGCGTTCTAAACTAAGTTGGATTCGGGCGGCTTACAAGCCCCGGCCGACCTAAGCGTTCTCCTAAACTACGTTCGGACTCGGGCAGCTGACAAGCCCCGATCATTAGCAAACATTTTGGAGATGACAACAAATGCGCCAGATACAAAATTTTCGTCTTCATTGATTGAAAAAAGAAAGAGAAACGACAACAAGGAAAAGAAAAAAGAAACAAAAAGAGCCCTCACAAGGGCTTACTGTCTCCCTCAGGAGCTGTTGGGCCCTCCCTACGCTGAGTCAACTCGGCAACTTGCTGACGAAGGGACGCTATCACTCCCTCCTGCCGGCTAATGACCCGCGAAGAACCTCGGCCTCCCTCGTCGAGACGGCAAGGAATTCCTCGACCGTCTTTTGGAGCTGCTCATGGCCCACTAAAACTGACGCTAAGGCCATCCCATCGACAGTCACAGGAACGCGACCCCCCCGGGAGTCCCTGCAGCCGTTGCCGCCGCCGTACGGCTCTTCAGTCGATTGCCCTTCACCGTGGGAGGCCATACCTACTCTCGGGAGCTATCAAAAAACTAACTAAGGGGATGACAAACACTGGCATCCCTCTCATCCATATTTATATCGCCCTGGCGAGTATTCCGATCAGTCGGGTCATTAATCCCGACCCGTGGGAATCTGCCGCGTGTCACCACTTTGGCTGGCGCCCACGGGAAGCGAAGAGTCGCGCCCCCTCCCGAGGAAAATCGGTAAGCGTCGACGAACTACTCGGGAACCCCCCTCCTTCTCTAGGAACTGGGTTCCTTCGATCTGCCGAGCCCTCACAAAGTAAATGTTCTCGAAACTCCACCGGATTTCCTCAAATCAGCCGCCCTTGGAGAAGTGCGAAGAAACAAAAAGGTGCATCAGCAGCTGACGCTGACTCACTTCCCTCGGAAATCACCAAATCATAAATATCGGGGCCCCCATGCGCCGCCCGTTTCACTTTGGCGGTCCGTGCCAAATCTCATAGGAACCAAACGTCAGAAGTCTCGGCGACGATCGAGTTATCCCTCCGAGCAATAAATCTCCGAACCTCGGCTGGGCCGAGCAACAAACCTCCAAACCTCGGCTGGGCCGAGCAATGATCTTTGAAGCCCCGGCCAAGACCGGAGTGCATAAACCTTGGCCAAAGTCAAGGAATATGTTCTACTATTAAGAATCCCGGCCAAAGCCGAGGAGCTTTTCCCACTCTCAAAGCCCCAGCTTAAAGCCGAAACGCATGTCTCGTTATCACAAATCCCGACCAAACCAAGCAATCTCCAAAGTTCCATCCGGATTCGGGTAGCTTATAAGCCCCACCGGGTCGGGTAGCGCAAAATCCTCGGCCAAGGCCGAGCGATATCTCTGCGCCTTAGCCTACGCCAAGTAAGATACTATCTGAAAACTCGGACGAGCCGAGCAACTTCTTAAAAATCCCAATACGATGTTAGCGCCTCGCGGTACTTCGGTAGAGGTGAAAGATCTCCCTCTACTCAAAAGAGACATACGAGCTCTCTTTTCGAAGAAACACCTGTTTCGTTCTACAAACAAAACCATGCTTACCGCGTGAATCGCAGGACCGCCCAGGTCTCCCTTCAACCCGAACAGGAACAAACGGTCTCCCCTACTGAGGACCGAGCTGCGATTTTGGCAAAAAATAAAGCGGCGAGAACGCTGCCGAAGTATGCTATGACACGGGAGCAACAACTCTCGGCACAAAAAGAAACAGGAGCTAGGAGAAAGGACAAAACTTTTTTATTTCATTACCAGCGAAACGAATTACAACCACCTAAGAGGCATTACAAGTGCGTCGAAGCACAGGAAATGAAGACAAGTACATAGCTCAGCCGAACTGCTCCAAGACAGCTTCGGTTAACAATGATACTTCGGTATCTGATCCAACAAATCAGACAAACCACGAACCAGTCAGCTCGCCCTGATAACGAGCAAATGACTCGGCCCGACTGTTGCAACCAGCTTCAGTTAATAATGATATCTCGGCATCCGGCCCGAGATATCAGAGAAATTAGAAAGGGTGGATGAGCCTTGCCCCGAGCCACCCATCCACGGAGCCCTCCGACCGGTGGGAAGAAAACCCGTGGATACTGATTCTGAGGAACCGAGCAAACTGACCAGCTCCTTCGGGTGGGATGCTGGGCTGCAGGCCACTGCCCGATTGAGAGAGCTAGGGGACCATCAGCCCCGCATTGCTCCCAGCTTCTTCTTCCCGTGGCAAGGATTCCCCTCAAAGAAGGGACGGAATCCAGACCGACGGAGAAGGAAGGCTCTGTGCGTGCTACGGGGGTGTCGATGCACTTCCTACCCTGCGTCCCCCGTAGCAAACCACAAAGGACACACAGGAAGCGCATATGTGCGCTCTCCGTGTGATCTCTGCGGACCTCCTGTGCGCTCTCCATATGATCTCCGAAACTCACCTGAGGATGAGCCACTCTCCAATGGCTCCTTCATCACCCCAACTGTCTGGAGGACGACGACTTGCAAAAGGTAAGCTCGGTCCTCCCACTCTAAGCCCCAGAGAGACAGGCATCACGTAAACCTTCACAATTCACAGAGAAGAAAACTCTGGGATGGCCCAACACAGCCCTCTTTCCCCTTTTTATAGGCGAAGATGAACCGGGAGCAGCTATCAGAATAGAAAGCCCCGAGATTCAAAACGCCTAACCCATGCCACCACGTGGCCTCCCGAGATGAAAATAGCGCCCCTCGTTGCACGCCAAGCGCGTCGCCCGAACCATGACGCATGCCAAAAGATTTTCTCTGATCCCGGATCACGAGCTTTAAATGCAGAAAACCGTCCGTCGATCTTACAGATATTGGCAGACCTGGGAGATCGTCCCGCGAAAATGACATCCTCCAATGGCAAATAAGCGCTTACATCGTACGCTAAAGCGACCTGCATTGGAAAAGATCGATGCAGTAAAGGTCCCTTGGAAAGTGCCGGGGGGACCTTTTGCCGGCTGCAGAGCTGTACTATTTACTTCGGCAAAACGAAGATCGACCTGCCTTGGAAAAGACAAAGCACTGACAGGGGTAATAAAGAGACGCGAGGGCCAAATATTCCTCGATAGGGATGTTTCGATACCCTATGCTCCGGCCCAACTGCCTGTGGGACCTAGGCGCGGACCTAGGCACCGCCCTATGCTCCCCTCTAAGGCCAAAGCTATTTCTATACTTCGAAACAAACCGAAGTACCTATTTTCAGTCCAACATGACTGAATGTTATCCCGCGCCTCGATCCGGGCAAGGATGGCTAGAAACCCTCCGAGGGATAGATCGCTTATAAAGTCTGCACGATGAAAGCGAGCGTCTCAAAACAGCGGCAAACACAAAAGCTATAGAAACGGTTCTTCTCATTCATCATAAAAAGGGGGCGACAAAAAGAAAAGAAAATACATCACCCCTCACAGGGGCTTATCATTCTCTCCGGACGCCACACGCTTTTCCAACCAATCGTTGACCGCGCGGAGGTGCATGATCTCTCTAGTAGAGGCGATCATGTATTGCTCGTCGCCTGTTGGAGTCGCTCACAACTTACAAACAATGAGGCCAGGATGTCCCCGTCGATCACCGCCTTGGTACGGCCCCTACAGGCCCCCCAACGAGCGTTGACACCGTCGATTGGTGCTCCGGCCGACCCCCCTCCATCTTTGGAAGCCATCCTACTATCGCAAGCTCAATAGACCAGCGAAGATCGGCAAAGGAAATGGTTAACGATGGCCTATCACCTATCGGTATTTAAACCGCTCCAGGCGAGAGCCCTAATCGCCCTAGCCATCGGCCCCAGTGCCACTGACATAAAATCTTGCTACGCATCATCACCTCAGTGACCGCTCGCGAAAGCGAGGAGTCACCCTCTCTTTACCGAAAAGGATAAATGGATGACAACGGGGGTTCAACAAACCCCATTCTCGGGACCAAACTCCCCTCTTTTTCATCGAAGGCGCGTCCACGATTTCGCCACTGATAAGACGGACTACCCCGGTCCTAGCCAGGATGCTTCTGTGATTTCTGGTCCCATCCAGTCGACCTACCGCATTTCTCGACCCTACCCAAGCTATTTCATTTCTTGGCCCTAGCCGAGCTATTTCATCCCCTGGCCCCAGCCGAGCTATTTCGTCCATCGGCCCTAGCCGAGCTATTTCGTCCCTCGGCCCCAGCCGAGCTATTTCGTCCCTCGGCCCTAGCCGAGCTAGCCCTAGAGCTATTTCATCCTTCGGCCCTAGCCGAACCATTGTCGCTCGGTCTAAGCCGAACTGAATCGTCTCTCAACCTCCTTTTTTACCGAGTGTTGTCTCTCGGCTCCTTCGTCGGGGCTATCCCTATGCCTTGGCCTCGACCAAGATGTTCCCTCAGATTCGAGCCAAAAAACCAACCAAGCGGCGCAAATAAGCCATAGGTTGCTCGCGGTTGGGATAAAACTTAAGACAAGAAATCATCCAAGAAAGGCGAACAAACGAAAACAACTGATCCGTTTACTAATTTTCGTCGAACTACAAAAGAAAAGAAACAAAAATACATGTGGAGGCCCTCAAGGGATCAAGGCTTGGGATCAGACCCTGCGCCTCCTGCAGCGGCGTCAGCAGGGGCATCGCTTGGCTCCCCCTTTTCGATGGAGTCCCGCCGAGATACCTCGGTGGCAGCGTCGATGCCCAGAACAGCTTCGAGATCGACATCTGAGATCTCCTCATACTCGTCCTCCTCGGCCCCCGGGGTGCGGGTCTCATAATATTCGGCTTCCAAACAGGACAAGTCCAGGTCGGGATAAGTTTGGGTGATCTTAGCTCGCGCCTCCTCTTCGCCGAACCGGAATGCATCGGCACAAGCCGCCCTGCGTTCCTCGGCAAACTGGGTGGAGCTCTTATACTCCTCCACCGCTGAAGAGGCCCGCGTGTTTGCCTCGGCCAGTTGTTTCTCCAACTCGGAAATCCTTCGGTGCCTCGAAGCCGCCTCCTCTCCGAAGGCCTTCAACCGCTCCTGGAACTCCAGACTCATCTTGTTTACCTGCAGACAAAAAGCTGAGTAAGACAAAGGTCGAAAGGCCAAAACAGACAAGACAGGAAACACCCTACCTGCTCGTCCCACCGAGCTAGTTCATCGCCCAGCACTTGAACCCTATTGAGAGCCTTCGATTTAGTTGATTGATTTTGATGAAGACTCTCTTTGAGTTCATCAACCCGGGACTGTCTGTCCCCAATCTCCTGGTGAGCGTAGTCGAGCTCGTCGAAGAGCCGAGCAGCTCGCTCGTCCGACCTTTTTAGCCGATCCTTCATTTCGGCAAGTTCTTTGTCCAAACGGGTGAGCTGGTCCTGTCGCCGCCGGCACTTGAGCTCCTCCTCCTCAAGCCTCTTATCCTAGTTGCTTTTATCTTTGGCGTGGCTGGCTTTCAGCTGGTCCCATCTCTTATCGAAAAACCGTTGCATGGCCTTGACCTTATCCTCGTGCTCCGCCCTAGTCTGGGATAATTCCAAACTAGCCTTGTCGGATTGCTCACGAAAGCCTTGAAGCTCATTGACCTGCATTGCGAGTTGAGAGGCTCTTCTCTCTCAGCTGTAAGGGCCTTACGAGTCTCCTTGAGCTCCCTTTGGGAGACCGCCAAGGCTCGAGAAAGACTGGCTGTTGAATCCACCCTCTCCTTGAGGTGATCGACTTCTTTGCGGGCCCGAGCCCAAGCTCCGACAGCCAGATGCAAATGCCATTTCAACACCCTCATGATCAAGGCATTCTGCAAAAAGGATCACACGTATGAGAACATAGTCAAACTAACTGACCGAAAACCCTGCTTCGGTATGATGACTTACCCGAGATGCATAATCCGAAGCAATCCTCGTGAGGGCAAGGTCATCAATCTTGGCGAGAAGGAAAGCTTCGTTCGGCACTCCAGTGTGCCTGAAGGCCACCTCGACAAGATCCTTCGGATCGTTCCCTTCTCCGAGGAACTCTCTCCCTCTTGGAACACAGATCGCATCAAAGCAGAGAACATGGCACTCACCTCCGGATCGCGTGAGTGGAAATCTATACTCAGGGAGCCAACTTGGGAACCCGCAGCCCCTGAGGCCCTCGTCCGGCCAACCTCCTCCACCAAAGCCCTCATTTGAGAGGCCTCAGGCATCTCAGCTCCGGCAAGGGGAGCCCAGCCCGGACGTCCCCTTCGCTCAGCGGCTCCCCTCCTTCTTCTTCTTCTTCTTCTGCTTCTTCGGACATTTCTCTGCCCTCGGTAGACTCCTCTTGGACTTCAGTTTCCCTCGGGGCCTCCGGTGCCTCAGCAGAAAGCCTTTCGCCGAAAGATGCCCCGAGAGGTTCGGTCGCTGGTTCGACTGGTTCGGTTACCCCTTCATCCTCCGCCGACTCTCCCGCAGGCAACCTTGGCTGAACTTCGGCGACTACGACCGTTTCTCCCATCTCAATTGAAGCGGAGACCACTCCCGCCTCCGCCTGCAACTTCTCCAGACCACCGGCCTCCAATAAGGGGGACCGGGCAACCCGGCCATGGGGGTCTTCGAGTGAACTGACGTTGCTCCCTCGCATCATCTGACAAAACGCCAACAAGTGGGGAGGAAATTTCGGCAGCCTCCTCCGAAACCCCCGCTGTGTCCTGGTCTCTCCTCGCTGACGGACCTTCCTCGCCACCAAAGGACTGTGCGCCGTCGGAACCGCGATACTTCCATCCCGCGGCGATGAGGAATGGCGGTCATCACCATCTCTCCTGGTCCCTCTGGGCGGGGACCGGAAGGGCGAGACCTTTTCTCAGCCCTATACTTACTACTGGAGCGGACTTCCTGCGACACTTGCCCAATTCCTCTCTCACCTGATCTACGAATGCCGACCTTTCGGCTGCAGGGGCAATGCGACTGACCCGTTAGCTTGCACAAAAATCAAAGCTAAATTCACATTAACCTATTGGCTACAAAATAATGCTTACCGCGAGGATCCATGGGACTCAATCCAGACGCGAAGAGAACGTCCTCTAATAGAAGGGCGCTGGCCGGAAGCACTCGACTGTTGCGTAATACGATCAAATCCCTCTTCTCCTGCTCGGATAACTCTGGATGTACCTCTGGATCCTTTACATATCGCCCCCACACCCGGGGAAATCCGAGCCAATATTCCCTTCGACTATAAAGAATCATGATTTTATTCTTTTATCGATGATGGATTATCTGAAATTATCTTGAAAGACCTCCGAGGACAATGTAGGGCCACTCGGAAGCCCTCCCAGAAACCAAATTATAACACACCCTGCACATCGGGAGAGTCGTGGTTACCCCAACGCGGCTACACAGCGAGATGAATCCAATGAGGTTGCGCCAACTATTGGGAGCTACCATGGTGAAGCATATGTTGTAGAATCTCATCACCTTCCGCACCAGCGGATGAAGAGAAACCTGAGGCCTGCCCTCAAACTTTCTCATAACAGAATGCTCCGTCCCCTAATTCGAATGTCACCCTGTCGTCAGCCATCGGGAGCAGCAGGGTAACATCCTGAGGAATCTTGTATAGGCAGCGTATCCGTTCCAGATCTGCCAGGGTCACCTCCGAAGCCTGATCACTGGGACTCACCATGCTTTCGATAAAAAGAGGCGCTGAACAAGGTCGCAAAGGAAATAGAAGAATGAAATCCTTCGAGGGAAAAAAGCGAAAGAGCTCTACGAATGGGGAGGGCGCAGCTTCAACTCCGTTTTCTCCAAAAGAAACCGTCTCAGGGAGAAGATAAGGCGTCTCAACCAAGACGTCCGGAACCACCGCTGCAGGCGCCGTAAAGATCGAGATTTCCTACGTGGTGCTCCCCAACCATTGCCTTCGCTCCTAAGAAACGATGGATCCACCTCGAGAAGGCAGGACGACCACGCAGCATTAATTAGGGCATCATTGCGTGGGCTATCAAATCCACATCCCCTCCGTTCGGATCGCGCCACTTAGGTCTATACTCCCTATGCCCGAACCTACGCTTCAAACTAGGGAGTGGGGGGCATGTGTTGAGGGGTAAAATCACTATTGCATTGATAACCGTGCGAAGGGGCTAAGATCAGCACTGGCCCCCACTTGCTATATTGCGCCCACAAAGAGCGAGCTAACTAGTATTGTTGATGCCAAATCATCGGCCTCGAACTTCCGGTCGCCTCCTCCAGCGAGCCCGGGGTCCTCCGGCGAGCTCCTTACGCTTGTGGGCCTGCAAACAAGTCCCGAGGGCTAGAAATTCCGGCGGGGACCCTCCGACACTCAAGTCAACACTCTGGGCAATAGCCATGAGCTTGAGGAAGCTTGAAAGAGAAAGAGAGAGAGAGAGAGAGGCTCCGAGAAGAGCTATCTCTGTGAGCGTTTAGGAGCGTTATGAGTGTGTTACCCGATTGGGAGTCCCTCTTACCCATCTTATAGATGCTTAAGAGTTTGTCTGGCTTGAGTGGTTGAAGCTCCATAATGATGAATTTGATGGATGAAGTGTCAGAACTGATGTCCGTGAAGCATGGGGTGCTGCAGGGCATGGCCGACCGCTACGGCGCTTGCCAGACGTGTCCCCTACGTCATCTCTTTTTTTTTGCATTCCTGCGCGGACAACGATAAGTGATAAAGTTAGGCATATGGGCCCCAAGGTGTAGCCATTGGGGCAGAAGATGCAGTTTGGAGTTGAAGCTAGCTGTCCCTTGTAGATAATTGATTATATAGTGCTTGCATGGCACTGTTCACTTGCATGGCATTGTTCATGGAGGCCGACACTATTCATGGCCGAGAGCGAACACTGTTCATGGAGGGCGACACTGTTCATGGCCGAGAGTGAACACTATTCATGTTCATGGAGGCTGACACTGTTCATGGCCAAAAGTGAATACTATTCATGGAGGCCGACACTGTTCATGGCCAAGAGCGAACACTGTTCATGAAGGCCGACACTGTTCATGATCGAGAGCGAACACTGTTCATGACCAAGGAGAGAGAAAAGGTGGCAAACTCGGAGAGACCGCCCTGGACCTGTTGGGCCCGCGGAGGAAAGGCCGATTCACTAAGGTCGAGCCCATATGTGGTCGTAGTGGCCTATGGGGGGCCCACTGGCCCCATCAAGTATGATTCGGCGGATCGAGCAATCCGTAGCTCGGCCTCCCCAAGCAATCCGTAGCTCGGCTCCCCCGAGCAATCCGCAGCTTGGCCTCCCGGAGCGATCCATAGCTCAGCTTCCCCGAGCAACCCATGGCTCGGCTCGGCTCCCCCGAGCAACCCATAGCTCGGCTTCCCCGAGCAATCCGTAGCTCGACTCTCCTGAGCAACCCATAGCTCGGCTCCCCCGAGCAACCCATAGCTCGGCTTCCCCGAGCAATCCGTAGCTCGACTCCCCTGAGCAACCCATGGCTCGGCTCCCCCGAGCAACCCATCGCTCGGTTTCCCCGAGCAATCCGTAGCTTGGCTTCCCCGAGCAATCCATGGCTCGGCTTCCCCAAGCAACCCATGGCTCGGTTTCCTCGAGCAATCCATAGCTCGACATGCACCTCCGTGGAACGAAACTGTTTTCACGTCCGGTTTATTTCTTTTGTCATATCTCAGCCGCCCTCGTGCCACTGCTGCTCGAGTCGTGCTTACGCCCTAGCAGCGCGAACTATCTATGCATTTCAGCCATCAAGGCCAGGTCGTCCCTCGACCGTTTGAACCAAGCCTTTCTACGCCCCCACGGAACCTGGCGCGGGAGAGCCCAAGTCTAGTGTAATAGAATTTCAAACGATGAATCATATCGAGGAGTGGCCTAGGATCTGCAATAATGGCCTAGGACCTACGCAGTCATCGGATCTCGGGCCATCAGAGAGCTCTCCCAGCCGTCGATCCTTCAATGGACAAGATATGGATCTCACCAGCCTCACAACAGCTTGATTCGAATCATCTCCGTATCCCAACAACCTTCGAACCTTCCAGAAGGCGCTCAAGATTCAGGTGATTGCTTATAAATAAGACACTCCCAGATTCTCTCAGGTACGCGCAAGCTCCCATACACAACTCTTGGCTCAGTCTTAGCATCACTCTCTCTCTCTCTCTCACTGCTCCCCCTTCTCCTTTCCGTCATTGGTGCTCTGCACGAGCTCCGATAGGCCACCCCTGGAGAGACTCCCCAGAGAGAGCCTTCTCCTCATCTATGTTGATCGCTGATTCCCACTGACTTGAGCGTTGGAGGGTCTTCCACGGAGGGCCACCCCCAACGCCTCTCACGTGAGGACTTCTTTGCAGGTCTGCCCAGGAGGAAGCCCTATCAGGAGACCGATCGCGCCCTAGTCGGAGGATAGATTTCGGCGGCAACAACAAAGAAACGGAGCAGCCTTATACCTTTGGTTTATGTTATTTATGCCAAGCCTTTTGCCAAGATCTAAATGATTTTGATGGGGCTGGTCATGCCAAGGCTAACGGGTAAGATAACTGATAAAGATGAAAACTAAGTGGATAAGATCTAGATCGACTCCAAAGTTGACTTTCGGTCTTGACTTTAGAATCGACCTTCGGTCCTATCTCAGAATTGACCTCCAAGACCTGGACCGACTCTAGAGTCGGCCTTCGGCCCCGACTTAGGGTCAGCCTCCAATCCCGACTCCAAAGTCGGCCTCCAAGACCAGCTCCAAAATCGGTCTCCACCATTGGCCCCAGAGTCGGGTCCAGCCCGCACTCTTGGCCTCGACGTGGCCCTCCTGACACCTGCAACCACCACATGGTTCACCTACCATCTGCAACTGCGCATGGCTCCGGTGGCTATTTCCAGTTGCGACGCACGCCCAACAAAACCAGGCCTACCTGTCGACTGCGACGCTGCGCCAAGGAGGGGGGAGAACTGCAGTGCGCCCCTAACCAACTCAGAGGTAGTTGCGATCTATCGCTATCGACCTTGCCTCCTGTCCTCCGCTAGATAATGACGTCTCGGATTCAACAACCTTCCAAAAGGGGTAAGAGAAACCTCCGAATAGGTATAAAAAGCCTTCACTCATAGAGAGGGGGGATTGGATCTGAACTCCAAGCCTTCCGGGTTAAGTCTTTTAGCCCACTGTTCTTTACTATTTTTCAAGTTTCTCAATTGAGTGTTGGAGGGTCCCCAACGAAACAATCTGTCCCGGAGGACTTCCTTGCAGGACCCCTGCTTGAGGAGGAGGCATTCAAAGGTTCCAATCCCATCCTCACTGTCTTGTGGGCCCACGTTCCTACCCGATGTTCAAGGAGGGTGATTTGGTGGCAACAAATTTTATGGAAAAGACTTAGCTGCACCACCCTCTGATATAGCAAGTGTGCATTAATCATGTGAATTAGCCACCTATAAGAACGATGCAATAAAATGTTTCCATGATTTCATTTGCGCATAGCCTCTTCTTTTTGAGAGATGGGATAGGAGCAGGAGTAGGACAAACTTGCCCTCGCCCTCTTCCGTGTTACATATTACATCAGCGTTTGAGGCATTGCTTCCATGGTTTATTACCATCTATCTTTAATTGAATAGAGGATGCCTATATGCTACTATGCCTCCAACCAAGACTAGCTCAAGCCCACTTGTGGCACATTTCTGGGTTAGGCTAAGAATGACATGGCAAAGTTGATGGCTCAGACATGCCTTGGTTCGAATAACTAAATCAACTACCAGCAACGGCTGCTAGAATCTCATGCTTCTCTTCCGTTCCATTCCAGTTGTGGACTCACAAGAGAGTGGATCCAAGATCTCATAGCCTTTTTGAAGACTCAAAGGATTCCAAAAGGGATCCCATGTGACCTGTTTGCTAAGTCTAATCAAATTCTAATGATGACTAGCTTTAAAGTGCCATGAAATCAAGTCATGCACGTAGGGATGGTAATATTTAGACTCGACACATTTATATAATTCGTATTCAATTTGCAATGAATGAATTTAGATTAGAGTTAAATAGGTTTGAATCATAAATAGGTGGATTCGTTTTGATCGATATATTAAGTGGATCAAATTCAAGTTCCATATCCTTAACTCATTTAACTCATTTGAACAACCAACTGGATTGAGTTGGTTCAAATTGATTTATTTATCTAACCATTTATTGTACTAATTAAACGTGTTAACATGTTGACATCTAATCTTTTTATTATTGATTAATGGATTAAATAGGTTTGGCGAATCAAATTGGATTACCTATTTATTAAATAAGTAGGTTTAAAATCCTAACCTGTTTAATAAGCATGTTGGATTCAGATTGGTAGTTTTTATGATTAATCTGCATTAGATTTGATCGATCTATGATCCAACTTGATTTGATTGCTACTTTTACGATTAATGAATATCATTAGGTCAAATTAAAGTAGAAATGGCTAATGAGAAAATTTTTAGGATTGGAAAGCGGAGCTCTGGTGATTTCCGTGCGATTCCCGTGCAATTTTCGTGGCGATTTTCGTGGCTATTTTCATGTAAGTCTGGCACTTCCTTGACGATAGCTGTGGAGTTTTGGCAATAGGTGTGGCGGTTTCATCTTGCTGTGGCGTAGCTATAGGGGATTGCTACAGTAATTTTGACGCGCCCGTTTCTTAAAGCAGTCTTCCTTTGCTTTAAGATTCAGGATCCGGCCGTTTCTTCCGCCTGATCTCCGGCGATCTTCGCCGGCTGGGTTTCTCTCTTCATCTGTGTCTCGTCGTGTGGCTCTTGATTATCCTATGGCTTCCGATGGAGGTGCGGGTGGTCCGGCTTCGAGAAGAAGGGGATTTGAGCAGGGGTTTAAATGGGTCTCGTCGTCTCCCTCTCCGGCGGAGGTTGCGACACTTGAAGCTTGTTTTCCGGCCATCGTCCAGGTCCCAGAGCCGCTGTTGGAAGAAGAAATGTCCGAATGGAAGCTCAGGGCAGTTCTCGCCCGCTCTTTCATGAGGTGGGTTCCGGCCGAAGCCTATATCAGGGAATTCCGCAGAGCTGGGATCCGGGTGCTATCGTCCCAATCTGCCTTTCATTCTGTTGCTATATCTTCCGATTTGAAGACCCGGGGGCATGTGAGCTGGTTCTCAATCGCCCGTGGGTGGTTAATGGCCAGATAATTGGGATGGAAGCTTGGAAATCGGAGTTCTTCCCGGCTGCTGATTCCATCTCCTCTGCTTTGGTTTGGATGAGACTGCCTAATCTCCCGATGGAGTTCTGGCGGGAGGATATTCTTAGGATGATAACGGAGCCTGCGGGGAGCTTCTGCGGAGCTGATTCTGCAACTCAGCTGAAGAACAGAGGTGGCTTTGCCAGGGTGGCCGTCCGCGTTGATCTTCTTCGCCCACTGCGTCCAGGGACCCGAATCCAGGGGACTCAGGGGCCGTTTTGGCAGCAATTCATCTACGAATCGGTGGAAGGAATCTGCCCTAAGTGTGGTTCTCTGCATTTGGTAGGATCCTGCTCGCTGGCGTCCTCGTCTGATGCGAGGTGGATGACAATGGCCCTGTTTTCGGGCCGTGGATGGCGGCTGTTCGTCACGGCGGTCTGTGCTGAAGGCCTCCCCGGCAGCAGTTTCTTCTGAGCCGAAGCCTTCACGGCCTGCTTCTTCTCCATGCCCTGTCCCCCAATCCTGGTTCTTCATCACTGGAGGCGTCTGAGGGATGGCAGGTTCCGGCGAAGTCGGCTCGGAGGCGCCTTCCTGCGTCGCTGCTGGGTGCCTCGGTCAATCAAACCAGCTGGGGGAGACGAACAGTGAAGGTTTAGTGGCCGTGCCGGTTTCCTTGGTGCGTGCCGGTTTCAAGGCATCTTCTTCTGGGAAGAAGAATCTCATTCAGGAAGCAGTCCCTGATCATTCTCTGAAATTAGCTCCAATCCATTTGCCTCTCTGGGATCTGATTCCAATGTAGGGGGCCAAGTGGAAATCAGGGATGGGTGCTCGGGTCCCCTTAAGCGGGCCAGACCGGTTGATAGTCTGCCCCCAAGATCAGTCACTAGAGTGGAAAAGAAAAAAGGAAAAGGCAAGAGCTCTAATCTCAATGTAAAGTGGACCTTATCCCTTCTTCACCTAGTAAGTCTGAGCCCTCCGGTCGTCGGGCCGCTGCTCAGGGCAGTGAGGTCACCACTGTAGCTGTATGGGGCAGGGATTAGATTCCTTATCAACTGTAGATTCCCACAGGTCTGTAGAAACTGAATCTAGCTCAGGTACTCTGCAGACTCATGGCTCACATTATCCTGAGGGTGGCACCCCGTCTGTAGGGCGCCTTTCAGATTATGTTATGGATGAGGACCAGGGGGGGCCCCCTCTACCTCCAGTTAGTTTTATGAAGATCTTATTATGGAATGTTCGAGGTGCCAGTAAGCCCTCATTTCGTCCTCCTTTGGTAGATTGCTTCAACTACATCATTTTGATATATGTGTTCTTCTTGAAACCAGGCTGTCGGGGATACCTTGTTACGATTTCGGAGACAGATTGCCCGGTCTTGGTCCTCTTATGCAGTGGAGGCTGTGGGTATGTCTGGTGGTATTTTGGCCATTTGGCGTGATTCTGCTGTTACGATTGAAGCTTTTCATCATTGTAACCAGCAGATTGGCCTAGTTGTCACTGAAGGGACCTCTAATCCCTGGCTCCTATCGGCGGTCTATGCCAGTACGGACTACCGGGAGAGACGGGTCCTATGGTCCGAGCTGCTTTCCCTCCTTGATCGAGGTCTTCCTTCTATTATTGCTGGTGACTTTAACTGTATCACTGAGGCTAGTGAAAAGCGGGGAGGCAGAAGAGTTACTAGCTCAGCTGATATCAATGAATTTAGGTCCTTTATTGGGTCTTCTGGGCTGATGGATTTGGGGTACTCGGGGCCCCAATTTACTTGGTGTAATAATCGGCAGGGGACTGCTCGTGTGTGGGAGAGATTGGACAGAGCTCTTGCCTCGGCTCAGTGGACTCAGATGTACCCGGCAGTTCTGTTACTCATCTCCCTAGGATCGCCTCTGATCACTGCCCCATTTTGATATCTACTGAGGCTGAGCTCCATCAGAGAAAGCAATTCAAATTCGAGCGGTTTTGGACATTCCATTCGGCAGCTCGGACAATCATTTCTCAGATTTGGCACCTACCTGTCAGAGGTAATGCTGTTTATAGGCTATCTCGTCGTCTTTTGTTGACCAGTCGTAGACTGTCTAGATGGAATAACAGGAGGTTGGGGATCTGGTTAGGCAAGTGGAGCAGGTCGAAGCCACTATCAGTGCTCTTCAGGCTAAGGAGGACCACGACGGACTTCTTTTGGACTCTGATCTCTCCCTTCTGCGAGAGAATCTTGCTCATCACCATTCCCTTCTTCGGCAGCAGGAGGTGTTTTGGAGGCAGAGATCCAGGATTCAGTGGATCTGTGAAGGGGACCGCAATACCAGATTTTTTCACCAGGTCACACTCCGTCGGAGGGCTGCTAACAAGATTCGGAGGTTGGTCGATGAAGAGGGACATTTCCTGGATGATATACAATCTATTCGGTCCCAGCTTCTCCATTTCTTCCCACTAGGTGGACTGAGACCACTGCTGTGGGTGCTCCGGTTTTTCAGGTTGATAATTCCAGGAAGGTTTCCTCTGCGGAGAATGCTATGCTGGTCAAGCCGATTCTGTGGAGGAGATTCGTCGGCTCTCTGGGATCTGGTCCGGATAAGGCTCCGGGGCCTGATGGTTTCCCTCCATTCTTTTTCGTCACTATTGGGACATAGTGGGGCAGGAGGTTGTTATGGCGGTCCAGCTTGTTTTCCAATCTAAACTCATTCCTAAGGATTGGAACCGGACTCTTATCACTTTAGTGCCTAAGTGCACTAATGCTTCTATTCCTCAGCACTTCAGGCCAATCAGTTTATGCACTACTTTATATAAGGTCTGTGCCCGCCTTCTTGCTAGCCGTCTCTGCGAGGTGATTCCCCGTATTATTTCTGCTGAACAGGGGGCTTTCATCAGAGGGCGTTCTATCTCGGATAATATCCTTATTACTCAGGAGTTTATGCATGATCTGCAGAGAGCCCCAGCTAGACGGTGTCTTATGGCTGTCAAACTTGACATGGAGAGAGCTTACGATAGACTGAGTTGGGCTTTTCTTCAAAGCTCTCTTCAGGAGTTTGGATTTGACGGGGTGTTTATTGAGTGGATTATGGCTTGTATTCAGAGGCCTTCCTTTGCTTTGATTATTAACGGGGGTTTGACTGAGTTTTTCCAGTCTTCTGTAGGGTTACGTCAGGTGCCCTCTATCCCCCTTGTTGTTCATTTTGGCCGCGGACGATCTTTCCCGAGCTTTTTATCAGGCTCAACGTGATCGGGCGATTGTCCCTTTTATGGATGGGGTTGGCGGTCCTTCTGTCTCTCATCTCATGTTTGCTGATGACTGCATTATCCTGGGTCAGGCCTCTATTGAAAATGCGGTTTCTGTTGATTCTATTCTGCAGCGGTATTGTCAGGCCTCGGGTCAGAAGGTCAATTATCTTAAATCTTCCATCTGCTTTAGCCCGAAGACTTCCAGGTCTATTAAAGCAGCCATTATCACTTTGCTGGGATCTCTACTCAGACTGACCGGTTTATGTATCTGGGGATTCCCATGACCGGTAGACGCCCTCGTTGTTCTGACTTTGCTGATTTAGAGAGGAGGGTTCGTCAGCGTATTGAGGGATGGCAGGTTACCGGCCTATCTATGATGGCCAGAGTCACCATTATTCGATCGGTTCTTTCCTCTCTGCCTCTCTATTTGCTTTCGAATGCGGCCATCCCTATTACTTGCCTCGGAGGATTGAGAGAATCTTTAGAGACTTCCTTTGGGCCTCCATGCAAGATGGGCACGGCACTCATCTATTATCTTGGGATATGATATGTATGCCTATTCAGGAAGGTGGTCGGGATCCAATCTCTGAGGATCAGACGGCAAGCCCTCCTGGCCAGACATGCTTCTCGATTCCTTCTGGAGCCGCAATGTCTGTGGAGTTCTCTTATGCGGGCGAGGTATGGTGAATGGAAGCCTGGGGAGTGTATTGGGCCGCCCAGGGGGTGCTCCTTCTTTTGGAAGGAGGTATGTCATTATGGTGAGTCTATTCTTAAGAAAATTACATGGATGATTGGAGATGGTCATTCTGTTGATGTGATTCAGGACTCCTGGATATCTGAGCTCCCTCTTTCTCGGTGGCCTTCTTTTATCAACATTGATGTCCCCTCCAAGCTGAAGGTTAGGGATTTGATTTCTCTAGATCCCCCTTCTTGGGATACCGATAGAGTGATCAGGTTCTTTGGTGATGAGCTCTCTCGGCGGATTTTATCTATTCCTCTCACCTCTGGACCTTCGACGGATGCTAGAGTTTGGCAGAGATCTTGTCTTTCCAAAGCCCCTCTTAGGGATCTTATGAAGGTTTTCAGGCCCCAGCCCCTGGTCACGAAGGATGCTGCTTGGATCTGGTCGCTTCCTACTCTTCCCCGGGTCCAGGTATTCATCTGGAAGCTTCTTTGGGACTGTCTTCCGACGAGTGCCATGCTTCCCGTAGGGGTTTGCCTATCCAGCCGACTTGCTCTCTGTGTGGATTGGAGGATGAGACTACGGATCATGCGATCTTCATATGTCCCCGAGCCAGGTTGATTTGGCAGATGATGGGTTACTCCTATAATGTGGGTGGTTCGGGATCCCTATGTTCCCTCTTCTTTCTTGATCTCCGGAGGGCTTCCCAGCATAAACAAGGTCTCTGGGCGATCACGGCTTATCAGATTTGGATATCGAGGAACCACCTCATCTTCTCCGATGATGTTACCTCTCCACATCGGCTTGTTAGAAGGATCAGATCTTTGTCTGCGGATTATGCCCAAGCTTTTCATGTTGTTGGTCTTGACTCCTCTGGCCTCTGGGGTTCCCCTGCTGCTTCGGCAGCGAACCGGCATACGGTTTTCATTTCCTGGGAGCCCCCCCACCAGGGTTTATCAAAATCAACTTCGATGGGAGTGTCCGTGGCAGAGCTGCTGGGTCTGCGTTTATCATCGTGGTCCTCAGGGTGATATGCTGGCTGCGGGTGGTTTTGGTACCCTTGATTCCTCTGTCCCTATGATTGAACTTTATGCAGCATGGGCAGGTATTTCTTATGCCTCTCAGCACTTCCATGCTCATCGTCTCGTTATCGAGGGTGATTCGATGACGGTTATCCGATGGCTGAGAAAGGAGAATATTTTCAACGGCCCCAGTATTCCTATTCTCAGGGACACATGGTCTATTTTACAGAGAGTTGGTTCTGTCCGGATTCGACATATCTACCGTGAAGCCAACTCGGCGGCCGATTGGATAGCAGCTTCTGTGGCTCAGCATGCTGCTGGTTGGATTTGGCGGCTGGGTGACCCCTGCCCCTCTGTCTTACAGCAAATTTTGTATTCTGACCTATCTGGGATAATTCGTACTAGACTAGTATGATTATCCGCTTGTACCAAAAAAAAAAAAAAGTAACATGAAATAAATCGGCTTTTATAACCGGCAGTTTGGATTGACCATGCCAAGCCTTTCTATAAATGAGCTAGATTTTGATTTGGCTCACCAGAAATTATATATTTACAGGCCCTTGCAGTCTAGTTCTAAATGTCTAAAACCTTGATGACAATAAAAAGCCATAGGCTAACTAGGACAAGATTTGGTGATTTAAAAGATCATGCAATTAATTGTTGAGAGAATAAAAAAATATTAAAATAAAAAATACAAAAACATTGAAGATTTATTGCATTTTATTTTTTTAAATCATTATTTTTCTTTTAAACTCTTTTCAAATGCCGAAACCAAAGTTTTTCTCCTCCTCATGGCTTTCATTTTGAAGTCAAACAACTCAAGTGGAGATCTATAATAGAGTGGGTGAGTTAGATATAGATTTATATAAATAAATAAGTTTGATATAGGTATTAAGGGCATGACACATGATTGAGTCCAACGAACACCTGGTTTCAGAGAATACAAGGGGCATGATCAAAGCCATATGCCATCAAATAGAGAACGCAATAACTCCAAATCATTAAAAACGAAGTGGAGTTTTTTACTAGAATTGCAGGCTAACACGTGGTAGCAGGTAATCTATTCAAATTACTGATAATTTAAATAAGGTCCATCAAATAACTATCTTTGGTACATATTTTGAATGACAATATATAGTAATTTGAATTATCTCTCACGATGTAATCCAAATTATATAAGAAATATGTGGTTATCCATATTACCAGAAATATGGTAATATGATAAATTACTTATTAATAAAATTATTATTATTATTATTATTATTATTACTTTTGATCACTTTCTATTCACTTTTTTTTGTACAAGTGGACGATCACACTAGTCTAGTACGAGTCAACCCAGATACATCCGAATATAAAATTTGCAACAAAACAGGAGGGCATGGGTCACCCATCCTCCATATATATCCTCTTTACCGATCTTGCTGGAACCTTCATGTCGAAAGTACAAAGCGACACCCTCTTCCACGGAGTCGAGCCGCAGATCTCCACCGTTCAGTGACCCCATGGTATGCCACAAAATTTCTTTCGATTGATGGTCTTTAGCATCCTCATGGTCACTTCAAATATCATTTATAAATATAAATTTTTTTAAACATTATTATTATAAATAATTTTTTAAAACTAAATATATATAATATATAAATTTTTAATAAATTTAATTTAAAGTTATTTTAATAATTTGATATTACTGATAATCAGTTTGTCATACCAAAGATAGTAATCAATATTAGTATTGCATTATCTACGAATATCAAATACAATAATTAATATTACTGATAATTTAATAATATTTATTTTTTTAGATAATTTATAATTTATATTATTATTTAAAATTATTGACAATGCATCAAATGCATCACTAGTTCAATTGGTGTGCATCGAGGAGAGGATCGTCCAACTGGACAAACCCCGTTACCATTTTGTTTTTGAGGGCCCCGCGAGTCGGTACAAACTATAAACTGTAGTGATTTGTCCGACAATAAACGTGATGGCATGAAAGAATATTCTTTCTTCACGCATTGACCAGAGAATCATAGGATGCCTGTGCGAGCGAAGATTCACTTGGCAGTCGAATGGACAGCAGCCGTGCACATGTAGTTATGCCAGTCGAAGGTTTTCATCTTCATCTATAATAAATCCTTATCTCCCCTCCATTCTTACATTTTTTTTAATTTTATATATATAAATATTATATTTTTATTAAAATATATATATATATATATATATTTTAGTAATGTATTGCCAAGCATGAGATCAATAAAACGGATAGAGAATGAGAACGTGGTATATTTATTTCTCTTCATTCTATTTTCAAATAGGATGGAATAGGGAAGATTTCTACCGTTTTGAAGTTACCATTTTTATGAAGAATTCAAATTTAGAATCATTTTCGGATAGATCTGATCAACCACATATTTGATAGACCATAATAATTAATGCTCACACATTATTGGGAGTCATCATAGATGTAGATAATAAGATCCATAATAGAGTGAGCACTGAATGATGGGTCTACCAAATACTTGATGCATTATATCTATGAAAAAAACTTTGACATTTGAATGAGATCAAATAAGAGTGATCTAATTAATCGTAATAAGTTTAGTGTTGCTATGTGGAGATATGGTAAAGAAGGCACTCTTACTCTCATACCTATCAAAACCATTATATTATCGCTGCATGAATATACTACTAAGGAAGCACTTTTGCCATCGTATTTATCATGACAAGGTTGAAGCAGCCAATCCAATCACTAAACCAATAAATTAAATTCCTAATTGATATGGTTCTTAATTAGCTTAATTGTATAATTGATTCACACAAATTCCAATAAATTAATTGGCATTTTTTGATGCCTTTTTAAAATTACTTCCTAATCGATATTATTTAAATATTAATATTACTTTTTAAAAGATTTTATATGTTTTCAACTTAAATATCTCTTCCCACTTCACATCTTCCTAACTTCAAAAGTCTACGCCTTCACAAATAGATCTTATGGATCTTTTAGGATATACTTTATCATATTTGTAAACGAACGGCATTATTTTTTTTAAAAAAAATTAAGATTAATTTGAAGTATTAATATGAATATTAACTTTCATTATAGTTAAAATAGTTTTTATTTTAAAATATTTAAATTTTAAAATTACAAATTTAGTTTAATTTTACAAAAAATTATTTGATTTATCATTATAAATCATGTGTTTTTTTTAAAAAAAATTTAATTATATTTTCATTATTTACATGATTTTACATGATTCAATCATTGACTCAATGTTTGGTGATTGAGCCATTGTTGGGATCCTTTGATTGGGTCAATGTCTCGTCCATGCTCGTCACCTCGTCCTTTGATTGGATGCTTTCTGGACTACCCTCGGTGTCTATGAAAGCACGCTATCTCATTTTTGGCAACCATGAAAGCACGCTATCTCGTTTTTGGTTGTTTACTTGCTTAAGAAGCAAAACCATTGAAGCTCGCGTTAAAAATGTTCTCATTTGATGGGCAGACGCTACGCTAATGCATGTGTCACCGTGACGTGCGCCTATCGTTTGGATCGTGAATCAATTGATTTAATTAAATCAAATAATATTTATAATTATTTTTTAAATTTAATAATATAAAAATTAAATTTAAATATTAATTTTAAATTAAGATTGAACTGATTCTTCGAAACCTAGTTGATTCAGTAATTTTTTTTAATTTTTATAGAATCATAAATGATCAATTTTCAATTGAACCGATTTGATTGACCAATCTAATTTAATTTTTAAAACCATGCAAAAGAGAAGTGCTGCGAAGGCCAAACTAAAAATATTGTTTGTGTCCTGATGTCTGAGCTTTATGCAGCTTGGGCGGGCATTTCTTATGCCGTTAGGACTCTTAATTTTTACAAAACCCCCTAATTATGCGGCTTGGGCGGGCAAACTATCTGTGCATTTCGGCCATCAAGGCCAGGTCGTCCCTCGACCGTCTGAAGGTTTCCCCGAGCAATCCATAGCTCGGCTTCCCAAGCAATCCGCAGCTCGGCCTCCCCGAGCGTCCATGGCTCGGCTCCCCCGAGCGATCCATGGCTCGGCTTCCCCGAGCAACCCATGGCTCGGTTTCCCGAGCAATCCGTAGCTTGGCTCCCCCGAGCAACCCATGGCTCAGTTCCCCCAAACAATCCGCAGCTCGGCCTCCCCGAGCAATCCGCAACTTGGCCTCCCCGAGTGATCCATAGCTCGCTCCCCCGAGCGATCCATAGCTCGGCTCCCCCGAGCAATCCATAGCTCGGCCTCCCCGAGCGATCCATGGCTCGGCTTCCCGAGCGATCCATGGCTCGACTCCCCCGAGCAACTCATGGCTCCTTCCCCGAGAGCGAGACCCATGGCTCGGCTCCCCGAGCAACCCATAGCTCGGTTTCCCGAGCAATCAGTAGCTCGGCTTCCCGAGCAATCCGTGGCTCGGCTTCCCCGAGCAACCCATGGCTTCCCCGAGCAATCCATAGCTTCGACATGCACCTCACGGAACGAAACTATTTTCACGTCCGGTTTATTTCTTTTGTCATATCTCAGCCGCCCTCGTGCCACTGCTGCTCGAGCTGTGCTTACACCCCAGCAGCGCGAGCTATCTGTGCATTTCGGCCATCAAGGCCAGGTCGTCCCTCGATCGTCTGAACCAAGCCTTTCCGCGCCCCCGCGGAACCTGGCGCGGGAGAACCCAAGTCTAGTGTAACAGAATTCCAAACGATAAATCATATCGAGGAGTGGCCTATGATCTGCAATAACGGCCTAGGACCTATGCAGTCATCGGATCTCGGGCCATCAGAGAGCTCTCCCAGCCGTCGATCCTTCAACGGACAAGATACGGATCTCACCGGCCTCACAACAGCTTGATTCGAATCATCTCCATATCCCAACAACCTTCAAACCTTCCAGAAGGCGCTCAAGATTCAAGTGATTGCTTATAAATAAGACACTCCCAGATTCTCTCAGGTACGCGCAAGCTCTAGTACACAACTCTTGGCTCAGTCTCAGCATCACTCTCTCTCTCTTTCACTGCTCCCCCTTCTCCTTTCCGCCATTGGCGCTCTGCACGAGCTCCCGATAGGCCACCCCTGGAGGGACTCCCCAGAGAGAGCCTTCTCCTCATTTCTGTTGATCGCCGATCCCCACTGACTTGAGTGTCGGAGGGTCTTCCGCGGAGGGCCACCCCCAATGCCTCTCGTGTGAGGACTTCTTTGCAGGTCCGCCCAGGAGGAAGCCCGATCAGGAGACCGATCGCGCCCTAGTCGGAGGACAGATTCCGGCGGCAACAGATTGGCGCTAGAGGAAGGGCCTCAAGTCCATTAAAACTTGAGAAAGGAGAAAGGATCTCGATCTGGAAGAGAACCTCTCCAATGGCCAATCGGAGAAAAGCAACTTCTGAAGCCCAGGATCAGGTCGCCTCCCAAAGACCCGATCCGATGAGTATCGCGGCGCCACCATCGCCACCAGTTGAGACTCCATCGCCACCAGCTGTCCCAATGACCCAGGACCAGTTCGCCACACTGGTCCAGTAGGTCCAAGCCCTGACCCATCTGGTTCAGGAGCGCTTCACAGCCCCCGTCCAGTTACGGCTGCCCCTGCTCCTCTTTCTCCAGCCACCTCTTCTTCTGGCCCGCGTGGAGCCGCGGACCCCCACACCGACCCAAGGAGGCCAGACCAGTCCCGCGAGGGGGCTACGACAACGATCTCCCCAAACTTCGGCGGGCCCGGTCCCTTTCTCCGGAGCTCTCCCGCCATGATTCGACGCCATCTCCACGTCCGGCCCCTCCTCCTATGCCTGAAGAGAGATCCGCCGACAGCTCCGGAAGATGCGTCAAGAGCTGGACGCCGCCAAGCAGGCTCACCCGCCTCAGCCTAAGCGGAGCAGGGTGTCCCTTTCTCCAAGGGAATCATGGAGGAAGTGATTCCCTCCCATGTTAAGCTACCCGCCATCGAGCCCTACCATGGCTCCTCTGATCCGGTGATCACCTCAGTAGTTTTTGGTCAATAATGATGTTCCACAGAGCATCAGATGCGGTCCTCTACCGCGCTTTCCTTCCACCCTCAGAGGATCTGCCCGAACCTGGTTCAATGCCTTGAAACCAGGTTCCGTTGATTCGTTTGACGAGCTGAGCCATCTTTTTATTGGCCAGTTCGTCAGTAGCCACCGTCACCGATGAAGATCCGACTCCCTCTCTGAAGTTAAGCAGAGAGAGGAAGAGTCCTTGAGAAATTATCTTGGCCATTTCAACAAGGCCATGTTGGAGGTGGACCACCTTAATCATGAGGTGGCTATGTCCGCCCTAGTGGGAGGAGTTTTGAAGGAGAGCGACTTCTACCTAGCGATGGAGGTCAGTTACCCCCAAACCTCTCCGATATGATGGCCCTGGCAGACAAATACGCCAGGGTCAAAGAATCATGGAGGGCTGCCCGCGCCGAGCTGGTGAGGAAGAAAGAACCCAAGGGTCCGGACAGGCATCGACCTATCCGTCAGCCAAGCCCGCCTCATCGCCAAAGAGCTCCCCCATCGCCGCCAAGAAATCACTCCCGGAGCCCGCCCAGGCGATTTGACCGGTACACCCCACTCACTGTTCCTAGGAAGCAAATCCTCATGGAGATAGAGTGCTAGCTCCCCCGACCAGCTCCTCTCTGAGGGAACCCAATCCGAAGGGACCCCACTAAGTACTGCCGCTATCACCGGGAGCATGGCCACGATACCGAGGAGTGCTGGCAGTTGAAGAACGAAATTGAGAGGCTAATCCAATGGAGCCGACTGAACCAGTTCAGGAGGGCGCCCGAGCCAGAACAAGGGGATGATTGCCAGCCCGAGCTTCAGCAGCCTCCTCCTCCTCCAAATCCACCCGTGATCGGCCATATCAACGTGATTGAAGAGGCCGGTAGTTCGTCGAGCTCCAAGAATGATGGTGAAGGCTCGGCGCCAAAGAAAGCACGAACGGGTGAGCTCTCCTTCTCCAACGACGATCTCCAAGGGATACAATTCCCACATGACGACGCATTAGTTGTATCTCTCAATTTAAATAACTACGATATAAGTCGGATCCTTGTTGATAGTGGAAGCTCCGTAAATGTTCTGTACCTTGATATGTTCGCCAAGATGAAATTGCTCATGGAAAATCTCCGAGCCGTGGACTCCATCCTAATGGGGTTCACGGCGATGTTATCATCCCAGAAGGGGTCGTAACTTTAACGGTTCGGGCAGGAACCTAGCCCCTTGTGGCCACTGTTCACATGGACTTCCTAGTGACCAAGCTTCGGTCGTCCTACAATGCGATATTTGAGAGACCCGGCCTGATGTCCCTCAAAGCCGTCGTCTCCATCCCACACCTATCTATGAAATTCCCCACGGGCGGGGAGTTGGTGTTGTCCAAGGAAGCCAAACTATGGCTCGGCAGTGTTTTGTCACCAGCCTTCAGTCCAGGATGCCTGAAGTTGATGGGCTGGATGCTCGGAAGGACTTCGCCGAGCAACGAGGAGAACCAGCCGAGGAACTGGAAGAAGTACCACTGGACGAAGCTCGTCCCGACCAAACCATAAAGATGGGTCGCTGCTGAAAGGCGAATCCCAGCAGGAGCTGATCGACTTTCTCTGAAGCAACGCCGATGTCTTTACCTGGTCTGCCTCCGACATGCCAGGAATCAGCCCTGATCTTCTCGTCCATCGCCTTAACGTGGACGAGATGTACCAACCCGTCAAATAGAAGAAAAGAAGCTTCGCCCCAGAGCGGCAGAAAGCTATTGAAGAGGAGGTTGATAAACTTATCAAGGCGAACTTCATTCGGGAGGTGAATTACCCAAGTTGGCTATCAAATGTTATCATGGTAAAGAAGTCAAACGGCAAGTGGCGGATCTGCATCGACTTCACCGACCTCAACAAAGCATGCCCGAAGGACAGTTTTCCTCTCCCCCGAATTGATCAGCTTGTAGATGCCACCTCGGGTCATCAGATGCTGACGTTCATGGATGCCTACTCGGGCTACAACCAGATCCGGATGGCCCCGAAGATGAAGAAAGACCGCCTTCATAACCGACTGAGGTACTTACTGTTACCGTGTTATGCCCTTCGGTCTTAAAAATGCAGGTGCCACCTACCAAAGGCTGGTCAACAAAGTTTTCAAAGAGCAAATCGGCCGGAACATGGAGGTATATGTCGACGACATACTGGTCAAGAGCAAAAAAGCATCACAGCATGTCGAGGATCTCTCGGAAAGCTTCGCGACACTCTGCAAATATCGGATGAAGCTCAACCCAACTAAGTGCGCCTTCGGCGTTAACTCTAGGAAGTTCCTCGGCTTCATGGTTTCCCAATGGGGTATCGAAGCTAACCCCTAGAAGATCCAGGCTCTTCAGCAGATGGCGCCTCCGGCATCTATTAAAGAAGTCCAACGCCTAACTGGGAGAATAGCAGCCCTTAACCGCTTCGTGGCTCGGTCTGCCGAAAGATGCCTCCCTTTCTTCAAAACTCTCGATCGG
>UESW01005091.1:72497-234757 GCA_900491605.1 Calamus simplicifolius | reverse complement strand
AGAAGTATCTTAAAGAAGGGTCGCTCCCAGCCGATCGAAGGGAAGCCAGAAAGCTGAAGCTGCAAGCCACCCGCTATGTGCTGATTGACGACCAGCTCTACAAGCGGTCCTTCTCTATGCCGCTGCTCAGATGCCTTCGCCCATCTGAAGCCGATTATGCCCTTCGGGAGGTACACGAAGGGATTTGCGGCAACCATCTGGGAGCCGGTCTTTATGCCACAAGGTGCTGCGTCAAGGTTACTATTGGCCAACCATGCAAAAGGATGCTGACGACCTCGTCCGAGCTTGTGACCCATGCCAAAGACACTCCATATTCAGAGGCTCCCCTCCGCCAGCCTGGTCCCCATTTCCTCCGCTTGGCCCTTTGCCAAGTGGGGAATGGACATTCTCGGCCGTTTCCACTCGCCACGGGGCAGCGGAAGTTTTTATTCGTCGCCATCGATTACTTCACCAAATGGGTCGAGGCGGAAGCAGTTGCTCAAATAACTGAGGCTCGAGCCAAGGACTTCGTGTGGAGATCCATCATCTGCCGCTTCGGCCTCCACACACCATCATTACTGACAACGGCAAACAGTTCGCAATCCGAAGTTCCGTCAGTTCTGCGAGGAGCATGGGATCCATCACCGCCTTACCTCGGTCGGGCATCCAAGCTAACGGAGCAGCCGAGGTAACCAACCGAACCTTGCTTCAAGGGATCAAAGCTCGGCTCTCCAGAGCCCGAGGCAGATGGGGACGAGTTGCACCATGTCCTATGGGCCTACCGCACCACCCCGAGAGTGCCACGGCGAGACCCCATTTCGAATGGCCTTCGGCACAGAGGCCGTCATCCCCGTGGAGATAGGACTCCCTTCCCTGCGGGTGGAAAGCTACTCGGAGGAAGCCAGTGACGAGCAGCTCCGCACCAACCTCGACCTGGTAGAGGAGATCAGAGAAAAAGCTCGGATCAGAATAGCTACCTACCAGCAAAGAGTGGCCCGTTACCACGCCTCCAGGGTCAAAGGGAAAGCTTTCTTGCCTGGCGACCTCGTTCTCCGAAAAACATCTGTCTCCAAACCGCTAGAGCAAGGAAAGCTAGCTCCGAACTGGGAAGGCCCCTACCAAGTAACGGAAGTCGTCGGACTTGGCACCTACAAACTACAAGATCTAAGCGGAGATCCATCCCTCGGACATGGAACTTAGACAACCTCCGCAAGTATCATCAGTAGGGTACGCCTCTACCTTCTTAATTTTTGTCAGCATATTGCTTTCATAATTCTTGACATGATTACCACGATTATATCACCAAAAATCATAAAGAAAATAGATGCTGCTTACCAATCCTCGGCACAACCGAGTTGTCTATTTGAGCAGGAAATCTTCGAACCTCGGCTGGGCCGAGCAAAAATCTCGAACCTCGGCTGGGCCGAGCAAAAATCTCCGAACCTCGGCTGGGCCGAGCAAAAATCTCCGAACCTCGGCTGGGCCGAGCAAAAATCTCCGAACCTCGGCTGGGCCGAGCAAATAATCTCGAACCTCGGCTGGGCGAGCAAAAATCTCCGAACCTCGGCTGGGCCGAGCAACAAATCTCCGAACCTCGGCTGGCCGAGAAATCTCGAACCTCGGCTGGGCCGAGCGATGAATTTTGAAGCCCCGGCCAAAACCGGAGTGCATAAGCCCCGCAAAAACCGAAGCGCGCAAACCCCGACCGAAACTGAAGGATTTCCGAACAATCCCCAAAGCTTCGGCCGGTTCAAAAAATATACGTCGCGCAATATCGTCAGCGGGTACATATTCCGCGCCTTTAGTAATCTCTAAAGGCCTCGACAGGCCCTACACAGCGCCTAAGGACCCCGGACAAAGTCGGGGAACGTCTCCTACTACTAAATCCTCGGCCAACCGAGCAGTATTCCTGCGCCTTAGTCGCACCTAATGTTCGAATCCTCGGCCAAGCGAGCAAAGTCTCCATGCTTTAACCAACCTAAAGCCTCGATCAAACCGAGCGACTTCTTACATACTCCAAGATAACGGGAACATCTCCCGGTACTTCAGCAGAGGTGAAAGACCTCCCTCTACCCAACGATAAAGACGTACGAGCCGTCTCTTTCCGAAGAAGCACCTGTCTCGTTCCGCAAATGAGACCATGTTTTACCGCATGAGTCCACGGGACCGCCCAGGTCTCCCTTTGGCTCGAACAGGGACAAACGCCCCCCCTTTTTTCTTATGAGGACCAAACGTCGATCTCAGCAAGAAACAAAAGTTGCCAAAAAGAACCTCCCTCTTTGTTCATTATAAAGAAAAATACAAGAAGAAAAAGAAAAAGTAAAAATAGCCTTCACAGAGGCTTACTGTCTCCCCCAGGAGCTGTCGGGTCCTCCCTACGCCGAGTCAGCTCGGCGACTTGCTGACGGAGGGACGCTATCACCCCCTCCTGCCGGTCAATGACCCGGCGAAGAGCCTCGGCCTCCCTCGTAGAGACGGCAAGAAATTCCTCGACCGTCTTTTTGAGCTGCTCATGGCCCGCTAGAGCTGACGCTAAGGCCATCCCATCAACAGTCACGGAAGAGCGACTCCCCCGGAAGTCCCTGCGGCCGTTGCTGCCGACGCTCGGCTCTTCAGTCGATTGCCCTTCACCATGAGAGGCCATACCTGCTCTCAGGAGCTATCGAAAGACTAGCTGAGAGGATGACAAACACTGGCATCCCTCTCGTCCATATTTATATCGCCCTGGCGAGTATTTCGATCAGTCGAGTCATTAATCCCGACCCGGGGGAATTTGCCACGCGTCGTCACTTCGGCTGGCGCCCGCGGGAAGCGAAGAGTCGCCCCCTCCCGAGGAAAATCGGTAAGCATCGACGAACTACTCGGGAACCCCCTCCTTCTCTAGGAACTGGGTTCCTTCCGGTCTGCCGGGCCCTCACGAAGTAAATATTCTCGAAACTCCACCGGATTTCCTCGAATCAGCCGCCCTTGGAGAGGCGAAGAAATGAAAAGGTGCGTCAGCAGCTGACGCTGGCTCACTTTCCTCGGAAATCACCAAATCATAAATATCGGGCCCCCATGCGCCGCCCGTTTCTCTTTGGCGGTCCGCGCCAAATCTCACAGGAACCGAACATCAGAAGTCTCGGCGACGACCGAGTTATCCCTCCGAGCAATAAATCTCCGAACCTCGGCTGGGCCGAGCAACAAACCTCCGAACCTCGGCTGGGCCGAGCAATGATCTCTGAAGCCCCGGCCAAGACCGGAGTGCATAAACCTTGGCCAAAGTCAAGGAATATGTTCTACTATTAAGAATCCCGGCCAAAGCCGAGGAGCTTTTCCCACTATCAAAGCCCCAGCTTAAAGCCGAAACGCATGTCTCGTTATCACAAATCCCGACCAAACCAAGCAATCTCCAAAGTTCCATCCGGATTCGGGCAGCTTATAAGCCCCGACCGGGTCGGGTAGCGCAAAATCCTCGGCCAAGACCGAGCGATATCTCCGCGCCTTAGCCTACGCCAAGTAAGATACTATCTGAAAACTCGGACGAGCCGAGCAACTTCTTAAACATCCCAAGACGATGTTAGCGCCTCGCGGTACTTCGGTAGAGGTGAAGGACCTCCCTCTACTCAAAAGAGACATACGAGCTCTCTTTTCGAAGAAACACCTGTTTCGTTCTACAAACAAAACCATGTTTACCGCATGAATCCGCAGGACCGCCCAGGTCTCCCTTCAACTCGAACAGGAACAAACGGTCTCCCCTACTGAGGACCGAGCTGCGATTTTGGCAAAAAACAAAGCGGCGAGAACGCTGCCAAAGTATGCTATGACACGGGAGCAACAACTCTCGGCACAAAAAGAAACAGGAGCTAGGAGAAAGGGCAAAACTTTCTTTATTTCATTACCAGCGAAACGAATTACAACCACCTAAGAGGCATTACAAGTGCGTCGAAGCACAGGAAATGAAGACGAGTACATAGCTCGGCCGAACTGCTCCAAGACAGCTTCGGTTAACAATGATACTTCGGCATCTGATCCAACAAATCAGACAAACCACGAACCAGTCAGCTCGCCCTGATAACGAGCAAATGACTCGGCCTGACTGTTGCGACCAGCTTCAGTTACGATGATATCTCGGCATCCGGCCCGAGATATCAGAGAAATCAGAAAGGGTGGACGAGCTTTGTCCCAAGCCACCCATCCGCGGAGCCCTCCGACGAGTGGGAAGAAAGCCCGCGGACCCTGATGAGGGGTACTCCCCCAAATCGAGTGTGTACTGCTAGCCACTGCCCAAGTCAAAAGGCAACGTACTAGCGGACAACACACCATCACCCCCCTCCTCACGTGGCAAAAGATTCCCCGGCGGACGAGCCCAGGAATCCGGATCAGGGGAGGAGGCGAAGTTCATGTAAGTCATGGGGAGCACGCGTACACTTCCTGCCTTGCGTCCCCCAAGGCGAATCGCAAAGGACACACAGGAAGCGCATATGTGCGCTCTCCATGCGATCTCTGCGAACCTCCTGTGCGCTCTCCATACGATCTCCGAACTCCTCTCTTGAGGACGAGCCACTCTCCAGCGGCTCCTTCATCACCCCAGCTGTCCGGAGGACGATGACTTGTAGAAGGAAAGCTCGGTCCTCCCGCTCTAAGCCCCAGAGAGACAGGCATCATGTAAACCTTCACAATTCACAGAGAAGAAAACTCTGGGATGGCCCAACACAGCCCTCTTTCCCCTTTTTATAGGCGAAGATGAACCGGAGCAGCTATCAGAGCCGAAAGCCCCGAGATTCAAAACATCCAACCCACGCCACCACGTGGCCTCCCGGGATAAGAGCGCGCCCTTCGTTGCGCGCCAAGCGCGTCGCCCGAACCATGACGCATGCCAAAAGATTTTCTCTGATCCCGGATCACGAGCTTTAAATGCAGAAAATCGTCCGCCGATCTTACAGATACTGGCAGACCTGGGAGATCGTCCCGCGAAAATGACGTCCTCCAAGCAAATAAGCGCTTACATCGTACGCCAAAGCGACCTGCATTGGGAAAGATCGATACAGTAAAGGTCCCTCGGAAAGTGCCGGGGCGACCTTTTGCCGGCTGCAGAGCCGTACTATTTACTTCGGCAAAACGAAGATCGACCTGCCTTGGAAAAGACAAAGCACTGACAGGGGTAATAAAGAGACGCGAGGGCCAAATATTCCTCGATAGGGACGTTTCGATACCCTATGCTCCGGCCCAACTGCCTGTGGGACCTAGGCGCGGACCTAGGCACCGCCCTATGCTCCCCTCTAAGGCCAAAGCTGTTTCTATACTTCGAAGCAAACCGAAGTACCTATTTTCAGTCCAACATGACTGAATGTTATCCCGCGCCTCGATCCGGGCAAGGATGGCTAGAAACCCTCGAGGGATAGATCGCTTATAAAATCTGCACGATGAAAGCGAGCGTCTCAAAACAGCGGCAAACACAAAAGCTATAGAAACGGTTCTTCTCATTCATCATAAAAAGGGGGCGACAAAAAGAAAAGAAAATACATCACCCCTCACAGGGGCTTATCATTCTCTCCGGGAACTGCTGAGCCTTCCCCTCGCTCCACTGCCGGGTCGCACACCTGTTGCTGAAGGGACGCCACACGCTTTTCCAACCGATCGTTGACCGCGGAGGTGCATGATCTCCCTAGTAGAGGCGATCATGTATTGCTCGGTCGCCTGTTGGAGTCGCTCACGACTTACAAACAATGAGGCCAGGACGTCCCCGTCGATCACCGCCTTGGTACGGCCCTACGGGCCCCCCAACGAGCGTTGACACCGTCGATTGGTGCTCCGGCCGACCCCCCTCCATCTTTGGAAGCCATCCTACTATCGCAAGCTCGGATAGACCAGCGAAGATCGGCGAAGGAAATGGTTAACGATGGCCTATCACCTATCGGTATTTAAACCGCTCCAGGCGAGAGCCCTAATCGCCCTAGCCATCGGCCCCAGTGCCACTGACATAAAATCTTGCTACGCGTCATCACCTCAGTGACCGCTCGCGGGAAGCGAGGAGTCACCCTCTCTTTACCGAAAAGGATAAATGGATGACAACGGGGTTCAACAAACCCCCCCTTCTCGGGACCAAACTCCCCTCTTTTTCGTCGAAGGCACGTCCACGATTTTGCCACTGATAAGACGGACTACCCCGGTCCTAGCCAGGATGCTTCTGTGATTCCTGGTCCCATCCAGTCGACCTACCGCATTTCTCGGCCCTACCCGAGCTATTTCATTTCTCGGCCCTAGCCGAGCTATTTCATCCCTCGGCCCCAGCCGAGCTATTTCGTCCCTCGGCCCTAGCCGAGCTATTTCATCCTTCGGCCCTAGCCGAACCATTGCGTCATTCGGCCTAAGCCGAACTGAATCGTCTCTCAACCTCCTTTTTTACCGAGCTGTGTTGTCTCTCGGCTCCTTCGTCGGGGCTATCCCTATGCCTTGGCCTCGACCAAGATGTTCCCTCAAATTCGAGCCAAAAAACCAACCAAGCGGCGCAAATAAGCCATAGGTTGCTCGCGGTTGGGATAAAACTTAAGACGAGAAATCATCCGAGAAAGGCAAACAAACGAAAACAACTGATCCGTTTACTAATTTTCGGTCGAACTACAAAAGAAAAGAAACAAAAAATACATGTGGAGGCCCTCAAGGGATCAAGGCTTGGGATCAGACCCTGCGCCTCCTGCAGCGGCGTCAGCAGGGGCATCGCTTGGCTCCCCCTTTTCGATGGTGTCCCGCCGAGATACCTCGGCGGCAGCGTCGATGCCCAGAACAGCTTCGAGATCGACGTCTGAGATCTCCTCATACTCGTCCTCCTCGGCCCCCGGGGTGCGGGTCTCATAATATTCGGCTTCCAAACAGGACAAGTCCAGGTCGGGATAAGCTTGGGTGATCTTAGCTCGCGCCTCCTCTTCGCCGAACCGGAATGCATCGGCACAAGCCGCCCTGCGTTCCTCGGCAAACTGGGTGGAGCTCTTATACTCCTCCACCGCTGAAGAGGCCCGCGTGTTTGCCTCGGCCAGTTGTTTCTCCAACTCGGAAATCCTTCGGTGCCTCGAAGCCGCCTCCTCTCCGAAGGCCTTCAACCGCTCCTGGAACTCCAGACTCATCTTGTTTACCTGCAGACAAAAAGCCGAGTAAGACAAAGGTCGAAAGGCCAAAACAGACGAGACAGAAACACCCTACCTGCTCGTCCCGCCGAGCTAGTTCATTGCCCAGCACTTGAACCCTATTGAGAGCCTTCGATTTAGCCGATTGATTTTGATGAAGACTCTCTTTGAGTTCATCAACCCGGGACTGTCTGTCCCCAATCTCCTGGTGAGCGTAGTCGAGCTCGTCGGAGAGCCGAGCAGCTCGCTCGTCCGACCATTTTAGCCGATCCTTCATTTCGGCAAGTTCTTTGTCCAAACGGGTGAGCTGGTCCTGCTGCCGCCGGCACTTGAGCTCCTCCTCCTCGAGCCTCTTATCCCAGTTGCTTTTATCTTCGGCGTGGCTGGCTTTCAGCTGGTCCCATCTCTTATCGAAAAACGCTGCATGGCCTTGACCTTATCCTCGTGCTCCGCTCTAGTCTGGGATAATTCCAAACTAGCCTTGTCGGATTGCTCACGAAAGCCTTGAAGCTCATTGACCTGCATTGCGAGTTGAGAGGCTCTTTCTCTCAGCTGTAAGGACCTTACGAGTCTCCTCGAGCTCCCTTTGGGAGACCGCCAAGGCTCGAGAAAGACTGGCTGTTGAATCCACCCTCTCCTTGAGGTGATCGACTTCTTTACGGGCCCGAGCCCAAGCTCCGATAGCCAGATGCAAACGCCATTTCAACGCCCTCATGATCAAGGCATTCTGCGAAAAGGATCACACATATGAGAACACAGTCGAACTAACTGACCGAAAACCCTGCTTCGGTGTGATGACTTACCCGAGACGCATAATCCGAGGCAATCCTCGTGAGGGCAAGGTCATCAATCTCGGCGAGAAGGAAAGCTTCGTTCGGCACTCCAGTGTGCCTAAAGGCCACCTCGACAAGATCCTCGGATCGTTCCCTTCCGCCGAGGAACTCTCTCCCTCTTGGAACACAGACCGCATCAAAGCGGAGAACATGGCACTCACCTCCGGATCGCGTGAGTGGAAATCTACACTCAGGGAGCCAACTTGGGAACCCGCGGCCCCTGAGGCCCTCGTCCGGCCAACCTCCTCCACCAAAGCCCTCATTTGAGAGGCCTCAGGCATCTCAGCTCCGGCAAGGGGAGCCCCAGCCCGGACGTCCCCTTCGCTCAGCGGCTCCCCTCCTTCTCCTTCTTCTTCTTCTTCTGCTTCTTGGACATTTCTCTGCCCCCGGCAGACTCCTCTTGGACTTCAGTTTCTCTCGGGGCCTCCGGTGCCTCAGCAGAAAGCCTTTCGCCGGAAGACGCCCGCGAGGTTCGGTCGCTGGTTCGACTGGTTCGGTTGCCCCTTCATCCTCCGCCGACTCTCCCGCAGGCAACCTGGGCTGAACTTCGGCAACTACGACCGTTTCTCCCATCTCGATTGAAGCGGAGACCATTCCCGCCTCCGCCTGCAACTTCTCCGGACCACCGGCCTCCAATGAGGGGGACCGGGCAACCCCGGCCACGGGGGTCTCCGAGTGAACTGACGTTGCTCCCTCGCCATCATCTGACAAAACGCCAACAGGTGGGGAGGAAATTTCGGCAGCCTCCTCCGAAACCCCCGCGGTGTCCTGATCTCTCCCCGCTGACAGACCTTCCTCCGCCACCAAAGGACCGTGCGCCGCCGGAACCGCGATACTTCCATCCCGGCGACGAGGAACGGCGGTCATCACCATCTCTCCTGGTCCCCCCAGGGCGGGGACCGGAAGGGCGAGGCCTTTTCTCAGCCCTATACTTACTACTGGAGCCGGACCTCCTGCGACGCTTGCCCAATTCCTCTCTCACCTGATTTACGAATGCCGACCTTTCGGCTGCAGGAGCAATGCGACTCGCCCGTTAGCTCGCACAAAAATCGAAGCTAAAATCACATTAACCTATTGGCTACAAAATAATGCTTACCGCGAGGATCCACGGGACTCAATCCAGCCGCGAAGAGAGCGTCCTCTGATAGAAGGGCGCTGGCTGGAAGCACTCGACTGTTGCGTAATACGATCAAATCCCTCTTCTCCTGCTCGGATAACTCCGGATGCGCCTCTGGATCCTTTACATATCCCCCACACCCGGGAAATCCGAGCCAATATTCCCTTCGACTATAAAGAATCGCGATTTCCACTCTTTTATCGACGGATTGTCTGAAATCATCTTGAAAGACCTCCGAGGACCAATGTAGGGCCACTCGGAAGCCCTCCCAGAAACCAAATTATAACACACCCTGAACATTGGGAGAGTCGCGGTTACCCCAACGGCTGCACAGCGAGATGAATCCAATAAGGTTGCGCCAGCTATTGGGAGCCACCATGGTGAAGCATATGTTGTAGAACCTCATCACCTCCCGCACCAGCGGATGAAGAGGAAACCTGAGGCCTGCCCTCAAACTTTCCTCATAACAGAATGCTCCGTCCCCTAATTCGAATGTCACCCTGTCGTCAGCCGTCGGGAGCAACAGGGTAACATCCTGAGGAATCTTGTATAGGCGGCGTATCCATTCCAGATCCGCCAGGGTCACCTCCGAAGCCTGATCACTGGGACTCACCATGCTTTCGATCAAAAGAGGCTGAACGAGGTCGCAAAGGAAATAGAAGAATGAAATCTTTCGAGGAAAAAAAAAAGAGCTCTACGAATGGGGCGCAGCTTCAACTCCGTTTTTCCAAAAGAAACCGCCTCAGGGAGAAGATAAGGCGTCTCAACCAAGACGTCCGGAACCACCGCTGCAGGCCGTGAAGATCGAGATTTCCTACGTGGCGCTTCCCCAACCGTCGCCTTCGCTCCTAAGAAACGATGGATCCACCTCGAGAAGGCAAGACGGCCACGCAGCATTAATTAGGGCATCATTGCGTGGGCTGTCAAATCCACATCCCCCGTTCGGATCGCGCCACCTAGGTCTATACTCCCTATGCCCGAACCTACGCTTCGAACTAGGGAGTGGGGGGCATGTGTTGAGGGGTAAAATCGCCATTGCATTGATAACCGTGCGAAGGGGCTAAGATCAGCCCTGGCTCCACTTGCTACACTGCGCCCACAAAGAACGAGCTAACTAGTATGATTCGGCGGATCGAGCAACCCGTAGCTCGGCCTCCCGAGCAATCTGTAGCTCGGCCCCCCCGAGCAACCCATGGCTCGGCTTCCCCGAGCAATCCATAGCTCGACATGCATCTCCGCGGAATGAAACTATTTTCACGACCGGCTTATTTCTTTTGTCATATATCAGCCGCCCTCGTGCCTCTGCTGCTCGAGCCGTGCTTACGCCCCAGCAGCGTGAACTATCTGTGCATTTCGGCGATCAAGGCCAGGTCGTCCCTCGACCGTTTTCCGCAGAACCTGGCGCGGAGAGCCCAAGTCTAGTGTAACAGAATTCCAAACGATGAATCATATCGAGGCGTGGCCTAGGATCTGCAATAACGGTCTAGGACCTACACAGTCATTGGGTCTCGGGCCATCAGAGAGCTCTCCCAGCCGTTGATCCTTCAACGGACAAGATACGGATTTCACCGGCCTCACAACAGCTTGATTCGAATCATCTCCGTATCCCAACAATCTTCGAACCTTCCAGAAGGCGCTAAAGATTCAGGTGATTGCTTATAAATAAGACACTCCCATATTCTCTTAGGTACACGCAAGCTCTCGTACACAACTCCTGGCTCAGTCCAGCATCACTCACTCTCTCTCTCTTTCACTACTCTCCCCTTCTCCTTTCCGCAATTGGCGCTCTGCACGAGCTCCCGATAGGCCACCCCTGGAGGGACTCCCCAGATAGAGCCTTCTCCTCATTTCTGTTGATCGCTGATCCCCATTGACTTGAGCATCGGAGAGTCTTCCGCGGAGGGCCACCCTCAACGTCTCTCGCGTGAGGACTTCTTTGCAGGTCCACCCAGGAGGAAGCCCAATCAGGAGACCGATCGTGCCCGAGTCGGAGGACAGATTCCGGTGGCAACAAATACCTTTCAAGGCTCTTTAGCACTCATTGAATATCAGAGCTAAATTTGTAATCATTGTCATCCATTGAACACGAAGATCCACTTGATCAATCTCAGGATTCCTGCCTGTTAAGTGGTCAAGCTACAATGGGCATATGAGTTTTCAGTTGAGTGTGTCAATAATGAGAACAATATATATGTGGTATAAAGTTCATCTTGTTACTTTATGAGAGGTTTCTCGCTTGAGCTTAATTGTCTCTCTATCCAGCTATTGTTCGGTTGTATATTTTTAACCTATTGTCTTCTGTAACGTAGGTTGCTAGCGTACTTAGTTAACCCTCTTTTTCTAGAATAAATTGGGTGGCCTTTTTGGCTCCCCTTCATTAAACTTTTTTTTTAAAAAAAGGAAAAGGTTAGCTATTATGATTCTTAAGAAGGATCTCTATACATGGGTGTAATGTTCTATGGTGGCTGTAGTATTTACTGAGTGACAAAAATGATTTTCTGACACATCACTTTCTAAGCATGTGTAATTATAAGATATATTAAATACATTATATATTAGCTATAAGCGAAAACTAAATTGCAGCCGAAACAGAAAAGTAACTAAACTTTTCATCATTATATTGACTTTTATTCCTCGACCCTAAAATTAATTCAAGTAGCACCATTATGAAGTTACAAGCACAACATTCATGTTAGTTTGTGTCTCGTTTTACATTGCTTGAGGTTTTTTGGTCCATGCTGAGTTAGAAAGGATGATTAGATTACGTTTGGCTAGAAAAAAAATTGGACTAAACTTTATGTATTTATTTTGCCATTGGATCTACAAGAATCATGAACTTAGACTAAGAAATATGCAATATGGATCTGTTTGCTAATGGCCATGGACCTGACAATCGTCCTACTGCACCAAAGATTTCACCTGTAATCATTCCCTTCCCATTCTTAAAACTTTGGTGGCTCCCGAGCTGTGGCAAAGAAAGATATCGTCCACCATGTTGTTGCTATATCTGATGATGGTCACAGCCTCTGGAGATCTTCGTTCCAATTCGGACACACCCACCACCATTACAAGAATAAACAGTGTAAGAACAGTCGTTCAAGCAAGCTAGATGGCTTTCACCCTCACGACCCAACTGCAACAAGCTTTTGCTTCTTGTGCCATAGTGTCTTAAGATCATCATAAAACCTGTTTTTCTTCTCAGTTAACTCGTCTTAAACTTATCATCACGCCATTGCGATTTGGTTTTCTTGACACACCCTCCATTCCAATATCGTGAAATGCAGTCCTGTTATCATCACAGATACTGAAAGCACCATAAAAAGAGTAAACATATCACACCTGCTGGGTTTTGGTTGGGACAAAACGAGAGCCCAATCTGCACTAATTTTTAACCACGCTTGCTGTATTCCTTGCCCTGATACATCGATCCACCACAAATCTGGAGATGATGTTAGGATCAAAAGGATTAGATTTTTTTTTTGAAGACTTTGTTCCCAGATCATTTCAGGGATAAGCTGAAGATCAACTGGCCATTCCATGTTCTCCACTAGTCCAGTACATTTAAGAACCACTTCTCAAATTCTCCACTAGGGCCTGTTTAGAGAAAATTTTCTTCCCCTTTTTCTCTTTTCCTTTTTTATGAAAGAATTGGAAACAAATTCATTTATTCAAAACAAAAATTATTTTTAAATTTTAAAATATTAAAAAAAAAAAAAGTAGATCCTAGAGAATGATTTAAAATATTTTTTTTAAAATTTAAATTTAAATTCACATTAGTTTTACCCTCTGACCTGTAATCTAAGAACAAAGAGCATCATCTTCATTAACTTTCTTGGCAGCCCAGAGAGGGAAAAACTCAATATTTCCATTCTTTGATGCCTCTGCATTTCTCCTGCCTTATATAACTTCAAGAAAGTATCATATCGTAACCATAAACATCAGCCTTTGGAGTGATGGCCAAGCCAGATATCCATTCAAGTGAAAGGTATGTTTTCAGGTTGTATGTCAATGCCATGAAGATAAGCCCATCTCCTAGCTGTCCCAAGAGCAATCTGAATTCTTGTAGCTCAGTCCAAAGCCTTGTATTTTTTCTGAAACAATTGAGATACCAATGAACCATTAGGCATGAATCATAAACCCATGAGAAATATTGCGGCCCGGCTTCGCCAACATTACCTAGCCAAAATATTGATCTAACGCATGAAGATATCTACTCATACAAATCATGTCAAAGCTCAACCATGAGCTTGGCCTATTTAAGTTCCATACTAGAATATCCAACCAAGCATAGTACAAATTGAAATTCTTAGACATTTTAATTTGGACATGGTTGACTGATTTTTTTATAAGCATTTTCCTATGAGCTGTGCTTTATGTTTGATCTCATTTTGATGCAATATTGAATGATGGTTATAGCTTGATCTCACATGCAAATGACGAATTTAATGTATCCAATTAAAAGTGTAAGATTTACAAGACTTGAGAATGGTATTGGGGTTGCCAATTAGTGTCGTTGATGAAGTTATTAGAGAAAATATTAATGACTTAGTTTCTTTGCATATGCTAATTAATCATCCTTTCTTTTACAAATACTTGTCAAAATAGCATCATATTTATCATTTTTTCCTTCATGAATAGTATCATACTATCAAACATGAAAGGATGAACTTGGGTCCTTGCCTAAACTAGCTAGGATGAATGTAGTGGAATATATATTCGCATCCCATTATTTGTAAAGCAAGTAGCCCTTTCAAAATCCTTGTGGAAAACTGCCTCAGAGCTACAACTATTACCTTTTATTCAAGATTAACTAGTTTTTCTCAAAAAAGCTTTACATATGGTTCTAGTGGAACTAATCATGGCTATTTGAGAGCTTCTAATCTATATTTGAAGTAAGTATTGGCCTTACAGAACAGGCAATTCAACAAAATAACTTAATAGCACTTGCTAGAATTGTGAGAAAATTTTGCACCAACGATATAGCAATAAAGATGATAATAATTGTTTGTTTGTTTTTGTAGGGTTGTGTTAGAGGGTGGAAAATTTGGTTGAAGCTAAGGAAAGCATAATTAAAGCTAAGTTCTTTTATTAATCATAGTGAGTTTTGATTATCCTTATCGTTTATGACAATATAATATGATTTCATAGGCTACAAATTTGCATCAAAATGTGTGGCGTGGATTCATTTAGTATTATCTAGCATAATATAATTAAATATTAAGATACCCGACCTAGTACTTGATTTTATGTTCAGCAATTATTTTCAAGAGATCTCTTTTTTAAAAAAAAAGCTAAACTATATTTTTAACTCTCAAACTTATGAAAGTATGTCACTTATTCCTTAAAATTCAAAAAAGTACAAAATTGTTTCTAAACCTTTTTTTTTTTGTTTCTCTCTTTAATCCCTACCATTAAAACAGGATAACACTGCTAGAAATTTGCTGACTTAATGGCTTACGTGGATAAAAGTTACACGTGCTTCTTTTCATCTCTTTCTTCTCCTCTTTCCTTTGATCCATCATTATGCGGTAGCTCTTTCCCCCCCCCTCCACCATGGCCCTTCCCCATGCACCCCACCTTTCTCTCCCCACATTCTTAAAGGGGGAGGGGGGAGGGAGAGAGAAGGGGAAAGGTCGCCAAGAGGGAAAAAGTGCGCATGACTTTTGTCCCCGTAAGCCAATCAAATCAACAATTTTCTAAATGTTACCATGTTTAAATGGTAGGGATCAAAAAAAAAAAAAGTTCAGGAATAACTTTATAACTTTTAAAGTTTAAAAAATAAAATGACCCCCCCCCCCCCCCTAAATTTGAGGATCAAAAAATAGTTTAGCTCAAAAAAAACTTCAATAAACTCTTATGGAAGTCAATTTATATAAAATAATTGTTATGACACTATAAAAAAATTTATTAATTATGATAATTAAAAAATCAAATTCATTAAGATGGGCATCCTATATTTAAAAGTATGACCGATGTTGCTTTAAATGAATATTTTTGTAAGAAGCAATATTTATTTAAAAATAAGATTATTTTAACTTTATAAAAATTGGAAGGAGAAGGTATAAATTTTATTCCCATTTACCAAATATATTTTTTAGAGAATAAAAAGTAGAAAATAAAAATTATTTTTATAAATAAAAAATGTTCTCAAAATTCAAACACAACCTAGATTTTTAAATTGTAGTTGAAATATCTTTTTAACTTTTTCTTTTCAGAAATATCTTTCTTTTATTTTGCTTATGAAGTGCTTTCCTACTTTAGAAGCCACCGTTTTTATTTTTTTTATTTTGACGTGCCAAACAAACCAATAACTACTTGATAATATTATCTCTGAGAAGAATAGTTAGAAAAATATTATTTTTCCTCCAAGGAAAAGTTAGAAAATCTAATTTCTAACTTCAACCAATCTTCATTATTTTTTCTCTTTTCTTTTGTTTTCGGGTGAAAGTGGTAATGTTCATCAACTATTGTACCATAACTTCTTTCACTTTGCATAATAAGAGAATCAAATGATCATGTCCTCATTCTTGCAAGCCTTTCATCCAAGAATGTGCAGACAACTAAATTTATATGGATGTTATTATTGCATTGGATGCCCACAGATGGAGCAACAATTTTGGCATCATCAGGAGCTGACACTATCTCATCGTCTTTGATGGTTGGCAAAGAAAGATTCAAAGCGTCATCATTCACCATTCTCACGTGCCTAGGATGCACTCAACTTGTACAAGGGGGTTTTCATCATGTATGATATCCACCAGCCACTACATGGATCCAGGAGAGGTGTGAACCTCTTACACGTACATCTTCAACTTCAAAATAATGGGGAAGGCAGGAAATGTAAGCCAGGATCAATCTGAGATAAAGCCATGTGAATCAAGGCGAGACAACCCTTACATGGCAACCATGCACTGAAAAGTACTTTACTTTTGATGGGCCAATTGATCCCATAGGCAATAAAGATAATAATTTTTGGATAGCATCATCTCAAGATAGCGATTTCCAGATAATTTTCTTAGGCGGCCGCGGCGGCCTTCCTGGATGGCTTAATTCTTATGCGGCCTCACTGTTCTACTCGGTTTTCTTTTCGAAGGGCACGATGGGCATTAAACATTTCATTGCTCCATCATGATTAAGAAAGAGAAGAAAAAGAAAAAAAAGGAGGCCACGTGCATGGGTTCATCCAAAGTCCTTCTATCATTAATGACCAGTAGTCAAGTCAAAAGGGACTAGAGCATTTAATGGTACAGAAACGGTCATAATGACTTGGCCAGCATTTAATGGGTAGGTGTCAGGGCGCTTAATGCAAGGGAGGAAGAAGTCCGAGTTGGCCCCACCTTGGCACTCCCTCGGTCCTCTCATTTAAGTCGACCCTCTCATTCACGCCGGCCCTATCATTCAAGTCGGTCCTCTCATTCAAGCCGGCCCCACCTCGACATCGTCTCGTCCCGACTTCTTCCAAGTCGGCCCCGCCACATTCAAGTCGGCCCTCCCATTCAAGTCGGCCCTCTCATTCAAGTCGGCCCCGTCTCGGTATCATCCTGTCCCGCCTCTTCTAAGTTGGCTCCACCTCATTTAAGTCGGCCCTCTCATTCAAGTAGGCCCTCTCATTCAAGCCGGCCCCGCCTCGGCATCGTCCGTCCCGGCCTCTTCTAAGTCGGCCCCGCCTCATTTAAGTCGACCCTCTCATTCAAGTAGGCCCTCTCATTTAAGTCGGCCCTCTCATTCAAGCTGGCCCTCTCATTCAAGTCGGCCCGCCTCGGCATCGTCCCGTCCCGCCTCTTCTAAGTCGGCCCCGTCTCATTCAAGTCGGCCCTCTCATTCAAGCCGGCCCTCTCATTCAAGTGGCCCCGCCTCGACATCGTCCCGGCCTGGCCCCTTCTAAGTCGCCCCGCCTCATTTAAGTCGGCCCTCTCATTCAAATTGGCTCTCTCATTCAAGTCGGCCCCGCCTCGGCATCGTCTCATCCCGGCCTCTTCCAAGTCGGCCCCGCCTCATTTAAGTCGGCCCTCTCATTCAAGTCGGCCCTCTCATTCAAGCTGGCCCTCTCATTTAAGTCGGCCCCGCCTCAGCATCATCCCGTCCCGGCCTCTTCCAAGTCGGCCCCGCCTCATTTAAGTTGGCCCTCTCATTCAAGCCGGCCCCGCCTCGGTATCGTCCCATCCCGGCCTCTTCCAAGTCTGCCCCGCCTTATTTAAGTCTGTCCTCTTATTCAAGTTGGCCCTTTCATTCAAGTCGGCCCAGTCCCGTCTCGGCCTCTTCTAAGTCGGCCCCGCCTCATTTAAGTCGGCCCTCTGATTCAAGTCGGCCCCGCCTCGGCATCATCCCGTCCCGGCCTCTTTCAAGTCGGCCCCGCCTCATTTAAGTCGGCCCTCTCATTCAAGTCGGCCTCATTAAGTCGGCACTCTCATTCAAGTCGGCCCCGCCTCGACAGCGTCATCCTGGCCTCTTCGAAGTTGGCCCCGCCTCATTCAAGTCGGCCTGCCTCATTCAAGTCGGCCCCGCCTCGATACTCTAACTCGGCTTCTACAGCCGCGTTATTTCTTTCGCACAAAGGCATTTATGGCCTCATAAAGGCCATGTGCCTACCTTTTCTAAGGTATTTATGGCTGCCACGTTGGCCCCTTTGGCACCCTTGCATGAGAAAGGATGTCGTAATAAAACCGAGACGAGGAGTTCTTGACTCTACGTATCACAGAAGTCCTCGACAGCCTTCAGCCTGGCCCCGGCACCTCAGCTCGACAACGAACGTCCCATCCCGGCCTCCAGATTCGTTCGGCTTCTAGCTCCTTCCCGGCCATAGACGTCTCGCCCCGGACTCCAGCTTCGTCCCGACCATAAACAGTGCTTGGCCATCTCAACGCTATCTCAGCCTCGGCCTCGGCCATGAACAATGCTCGGCCACCTCGGCCTCGGCATCGTTATGAACATTGCCATGCAAGCACTCTATAATCAACACTCTCCAATGGACAGCTGGCTTCAACTCCCAACTCTTCCATTCCAGACGGATGTACGGCTCGTGATGGTGATGAGACTCCACCACCTTTTATCTCTCTTCCCTGCAACGGTCAAATCAAGTGGCCACCCACTCTGACAAAACTTGACCCACTAACCAGCTGCAGCCATCCACTTTGATGGGACTTAACCTGCAGCCCTGACATGTCAAAGGTGGGAGCAAGCCCTGCCATCACCTTAAATGCTCTTACAAGCGGCAGCACCCCCAAGGCACCCCAAGCCTCACAAACATCAGCTCTGTCACTTCACCCATCAAAGTCATCATTATGAGGCCTCAACCACTCAGACTCTAAGCATCTATAAGATGGGTAAGAGGGACCCCCCGACCAGGTAACGAACTCATTACACTCCAACATGCTCATTCTTGCTCACAGAGAGCTCTCCTCTGAGCCCTCTCTCTTTCGAGCTTCCTCAAGCTCACGGCTGTTGCCCAGAGCACTGACTTGAGCGTCGAAGGGTCCCCGCCATAATCTTCGGCCCCCGAGACTTTTTGTAGGCTCCCAGACGTGAGAGGCTCGTCGGAAGATCCCAAGCTCACTGGAGAAGGCGATCAGACGCTCGCGGACGTTCGAGGGAGATGATATGGCAGCATCAGATTAGCGCAAGTAGGGGAAGAAAGCAGAGTTCTGTGACACTCAGCTACAAGCTCTCACTCCCTCTATGACAATAATGGAAGCTTCCGTCAGTTATGCTGGGGGGGCACCCTCAACGAGTTGAGCAGCAGAAGGTCGGCTCTCGGCTCCATCGTCACCACTATCTCGGGCCATTCAGGCAAAGCACCGTGCCACCCTCGCCCTGCAGATCCAAGCATTAACGGCAGTTGTTCAAAGGCTATGGGAGTGATATTCCATGGCCGCATGGCAACAAGCTCAGGAGCAAGAGCAACCTCAAACTCAAGCTCATCGGCAATTTAAGGCTCAGGCTCGTTAGCCAGCAAGAGCGCCGCTACTTGCCACCCAAATCTTAACTCCTAGTCACCTCAAGTATTTATGGGCATTTTTATTCCTGGTGGAGGTGGGAGATGAGGACAAAGGGCTTTGACTTTTGACTCTATCTACTCTCTTTTTCTCTCTGCTGCACCCATAGCCAATCTGAACCCAAGACCTCTTGCGGATTCCATTCTAGCTGCCTTCGGATTTCAGCACTGGTACCCTCCACCTTTAATCAACATAGTTTTCTGGGGGGGCAGGTCATCAACTCAGCAGAAGGAGATCAATTTCTTTAAAGAAAAAGCTCTCAAGTTTATAATCGACATCGACACCAAACATGACGCAAAGGCAAACAGCTATGAAAAAGCTAAGTACACTATAAGAAAAAGTTTCTTTTCATTAGTGTCTAAATGCATTACAGGAAAACCAATAAAACAAACCATTCAAAAGGCTCTCGTCGGTCCTGCGATCAAAAGGTCACCCCCGGACCGGCCGCAAAACCCCCATGGCGGTTCAAGACCTATGGTTCCAGTGACCTCGAGTCACCCCTTAGGCCAGCCACGAAACCCCCGAGGTGGTTCCGGAGGAGCTCGACGGTATCGCGGCTAACGGATACCACTCGACCTGGCTAGCATACGCCCCAAGTCGGTTCAAATCCCTAACAGTCCGTACCCGTTCGAGTCACCTCCCAGACCAGCACACAAACACTTGAGGCAGTTCCAGAGGAGCTCAGCGGCATCGCGGCTAATGGATACCACTCGGCCTGGCTAGCATACGCCCCAAGTCAGTTCAAATCCCTAACAGTCCGTTTTCATTTGAGTCACCTCCCGGACCAGCACACAAACACTTAAGGTGGTTCCGGAGGAGCTCAGCGGCATCGCGGCTAACAGATACCACTCGGCCTAGCTAGCATACGCCCCGAGTCGGTTCAAATCTCTAATAGCCCGTACCTGCTCGAGTCACCTTCCAGACCAGCATACAGATACTCGAGGTAATTTTATTTCAGCCCCCACAACTCTATTTCTGCTTCACAATTTTATTTCAGCCTAAACTGCTTATCTCTGCCTCTGCGGCATTATTGCAGCCTCAACGGCTTTATCTCAGCCTCAGCGGCATCATTGCAACCTCTATAGCTTTATTTCTGCTTCGGTAATTTTATCTCAGCCTCAGCGGCATCATTGCAGCCTCCATGGCTCTATTTCTACTTCGGTAATTTTATCTCAGCCTCAGCGGCATCATTGTAGCCTCAACGGCTTTATCTCAGCCTCAGCGGCATCATTGCAGCCTCCATGGCTCTATTTCTACTTCGGCAATTCTATCACAGCCTCAGCGGCATTATTGCAGCCTCAACGGCTTTATCTCAGCCTCAGCGGCATTATTGTAGCCTCCATGGCTCTATTTCTACTTCGGCAATTTTATCTCAGCCTCAGCAGCATTATTGTAGCCTTAACGGCTTTATCTCAGCCTCAGCGGCATCATTGCAGCCTCCACGGCTCTATTTCTGCTTCGGCAATTCTATCTCAGCCTCAGCGGCATTATTGCAGCCTCAATGGCTTTATCTCAGCTTTAGCGGTATCATTGCAGCCTCCACGGCTCTATTTCTGCTTCGGCAATTCTATCTCAGCCTCAGCGGCATTATTGTAGCTTCAACGGCTTTATCTCAGCCTCAACGGCATCATTGCAGCCTCCACGGCTCTATTTCTGCTTCGACAATTTTATCTCAGCCTCAGCGGCATCATTGCAGCCTCCATGACTCTATTTCTGTTTCGGCAATTTTATCTCTGCCTCAGCCGCATTATTGAGGTCTCAATGGCTTTATCTTTGCCTCAGCGGTTGATTGACGAGCATACCCCCAGAAATTGGCATACACTGCTTTGAGTGGTGAGCATAAGGTAATTGATTTACTTCCAAAATTTCTTAAAGTTCTACACTCCTTTTGCTTAGCTGATGTACGGCACACAAGCTCAAGGAGTGTGGGGGGCATTTGATGGGGCCACTTGACCCCATGGGTAATAAAGACAATAATTTTTGGATGACATCCTCTCAAGATAGCGATTTCCAGACAATTTTCTTAGGCGGCCGCGGCGGCCTTCCTGAACGACTTAATTCCTAGGCGGCCTCACTATTCTACTTAGTTTTCTTTTTGAAGGGCACGATGGGCATTAAACATTTCCTCCACGGCATTGCTCTGTCATGATGAAGAAAGAGAACAAAAAGGAAAAAGGGAGCCACGTGCGTGGTTCGTCCAAGGGCCTTCTGTCATTAATGGCCAGTAGTCAAGTCAAAAGGGCTGGAGCATGCAGAAACGGTCATAATGACTTGGCCAGCATTTAATGGGATGGAGCGTCACGGGCACGTAAGTTTGAGTTGGACCTGCCTCGGCACTCCCTCGGCCCTCTCATTTAAGTCGGCCCTCTCATTCAAGTCGGCCCGCCTCGGCATCGTCCCATCCCGGCCTCTTCCAAGTCGGCCCGCCTCATTTAAGTCGGCCCTCTCATTCAAGTCGGCCCCGCCTCGGCATCATCCCGTCGCGGCCTCTTCTAAGTCAGCCCCGTCTCATTTAAGTCGGCCCTCTCATTCAAGCCGGCCCTGCCTCGGCATCGTCCCATCCCGGCCTCTTCTAAGTCGGCCCCGCCTCATTTAAGTCGGCCATCTCATTCAAGTCGGCCCTCTCTTTTAAGCCGGCCCTCTCATTCAAGCCGGCCCTCTCATTCAAGTCGGCCCCGCCTCGGCATCGTCTTGTCCGCCTCATTCAAGTCGGCCCTCTCATTCAAGTCGGCCCTCTCATTCAAGCCGGCCCCGCCTCGGCATCGTCCCATCCCGGCCTCTTCTAAGTCGGCCCCGCCTAATTTAAGTCGGCCCTCTCATTCAAGTCGGCCCTCTCATTCAAGTTGGCCCCGCCTCAACATCGTTCCGTCCCGGCCTCTTCCAAGTCGGCCCCGCCTTATTTAAGTCAGCCCTCTCATTCAAGCCTGCCCTCTCATTCAAGTCGGCCCCGCCTCAGCATCGTCCCGTCCCGGCCTCTTCCAAGTCGGCCCCGCCTCATTCAAGTCGGTCCTCTTATTCAAGCTGGCCCTCTCATTCAAGCTGGCCCTCTCATTCAAGTCGGCCCCGCCTCGGCATTGTCCCATCCCAGCCTCTTCCAAGTCGGCCCCGCCTCGTTTAAGTCAACCTCTCATTCAAGTCGGCCCTCTCATTCAAGTCGGCCCCGCCTCGGCATCACCCCGTCCCGGCCTCTTCTAAGTCGGCCCCGCCTCATTTAAGTCGGCCCTCTCATTCAAGTCGGCCCCGCCTTGGCATCGTCTCGTCCCGGCCTCTTCCAAGTCGGCCCTACCTCATTTAAGTTGGCCCCGCCTCATTCAAGTCGGCACTCTCATTCAAGTCAACCCCGCCTCGGCATCGTCCCGTCCTGGCCTCTTCCAAGTTGGCCCTGCCTTATTCAAGTCGGCCCTGCCTTGGCACTCTAGCTCGGCTTCTACAACCGTGTTATGTCTTTCACACAAAGGCATTTATGGCCTCATAAAGGCCACATGCACCTACCTTCTCTAAGGTATTTATGGCTGCCACGTTGGCCCTTTTGGCACCCTTGCATGAGAAAGGATGGCGTAATAAAACCGAGACGAGGAGTTCTTGACCTACATATCACAGAAGTCCTCGACGGCCTTCAGCCTGGCCCCGGCACCTCAGCTCAGCCACGGACGTCCCGTCCCGGCCTCCAGATTCGTTCTGGCTTCTAGCTCCTTCCCGGCCATAGATGTCTTGCCTTGGCCTCCAGCTTCATCCCGGCCATAAATAGTGCTCGGCCACCTCGGCCTTGGCATCGTTATGAATAGTATCATGCAAGCACTCTATAATCAATGCTCTCCAAGGGACAGCTGGCTTCAACTCCCAACTCTTTCATCCCAGATGGATGTGCGGCTCATGATGGTGATGAGACTCCACCACCTTTTATCTCTCTTCCCTGCAACGGTCAAATCAAGTGGCCACCCACTCTGACAGAACTTGACCCACCAACCAGCTGCAGCCACCCACTTTGATGGGACTTAACCTGCAACCCTAACATGCCAAAGAAGGGAGCAAGCCCTGCCATCACCTTAAACGCTCTTACAAGCGGCAGCACCCCAAAGCACCCCAAGCCTCACAGACATCAACTCTGTCACTTCACCCATCAAAGTCATCATTATGAGGCCTCAACCACTCAGACTCTAAGCATCTATAAAATGGGTAAGAGGGACCCCCGACCAGGTAACGAACTCATTACACTCCAACATGCTCATTCTTGCTCACAGAGAGCTCTCCTCTGAGCCTCTCTCTTTCTTTCGAGCTTCCTCAAGCTCACGGCTGTTGCCCAGAGTACTGACTTGAGCGTCGGAGGGTCCCCATCGGAATCTCTGACCCTCGGGACTTTTTGCAGGCTCCCAAACGAGAGGCTCACCGGAAGATCCCGGGCTCGCTGAACAAGGCGATCGGATGCTCACGGACGTTCGAGGGGGTAATCTAGCAGCATCAACTTTCAAACTAGTTGAAATTGGCTACATGATTTTTTTTTTCTTTGTTCCAGCTCAGCGTATCTACTGCTACTAATAACTTTTATTTTTGTTAAAACCAGGGTCCATTGAGAGATTTTCATGCATAGCTTCACTACTTTTTAAGAGTCGCCGGCTTTGATCATATGATTCATATTCTTTACAGCAATGGAAATCAACCCATTTGCTTCCTCTGGAATGCCATGTAATAACCCGTCTTATTTTAATGGTCCTTATTTTATTAACTAACGTTTCTCCAATTAAAAAGTGATAACAGCCCCCCCCCCCTTTAATACTTGAACGCTTGCTTGATGGGGCATGCGGTGAAGGAATTGAGTATAAAAAAGGGACCCTTCCTAAGGTTTCAAACATGGTTCTCGAGAGAGAAACCTAATAAGTGGAGGCATTGGAATTGAGTCCCTGATCAAGAGCAATCCTGAAGGCATACACCATCAGAATGCGATGGCTCGTTGATTAGAAGACCGATCCATCGAGAAGAGAAAGGGAAGATCAATCGAGATCCCTAAAGAAAGGAAGATCAAGATCCCGTACAGTCCAAAGGAAGGGAAGGAAGATCAAGATCCCGTGCAGCTGATTCAAGGAAGATCGGATTCCTTACCCTCATCGGATAGACCATTAATAATAATGGCTGGAGGTAATTATCGATCATAATAATATATTGATATCGTGATCAATATGTTTAAATTAAGTCTTACATTTGGTATCAGAGCTTTTTAAAACCTCTGCCTTATTTTGTGAGGAATTCTATCTAAGTTTCTCTTTTCAAGCAATTTATGCCACGTTTTCCGTTTTTAGTTTTTCGGATCTCAGGTTTCGATCAGTTCTGATCTTTGTTCACGGGATTGACAGAAACCATTAAACCTATTGGAGATTCCGATTTTTGCGGAAACAAAACGTGGCCTCTTTCTTTTCTATTAAAGATTTCTTTCTGGCATTAAAGGTTTCCCGATTTCTTTTTTTGGTATTAAAGAGATAGCATTAAAGAAAGAAAAAGAAAAGAAACATAGCATTAAAGAAAAGAAAAACTAAAGAAGAGAAATGCAGCGGAAACGTGGCTTCAATAACCACATGCGGTGACATATTAAAAGGAGAAAAAACTTTCGGTTTTCGCTTTTCTCACTTATGGTCTTTCCGTTCTCTCATGGGATTTAAAATCTGGATTGGTTGGATTTTAAATGCATTTATTATCTGTTTAATGTTTTATTAAATCATGTAACATGATTATTTTTTATCATTTGTTTCTTGAGTTTAAATTTTTGTATTAAAATACGCCTCCTGAGTCTCTATGCCTACGGTGTTTTGCATAGACTGGCCCAAGGGAATAATGAGCTACGGCCGGACGTGTTTTAATTAACAAAATTTTTTTTTAAGATGGTAATTTTAAAATTCATTAAATAGATATTGAAATATTATCTTCTGTTCTGCATATTAGATTTATTCTATGCATGAATTTGGTGGTAGTGTGAAAATCACAGTGCAAATCCTTTCAAGGTCTGATTGGTCAGTTGGTGTCTAGAAAGGTAAAGAGATTGTGGTTACTTAATTGGTTCCGTTGACTGACCTAAGGAAAGCAACGGGGGACCCCCACTTCTCTTTCACTGGCCTGGCCAATTTGACTAACTCAGATCTTGATTTGGAAATGTTACGTTGATTAAGATCACTACCTAATAATCATGCTAAATTGGTTAATCTATATGCATATAATGTCATGTGATCAATATGATGTTGATTAATTGAGGAGTAGCCACAACATCTTTGATTAATCAAAATTATATATTAAGTTGCAAAGATCACATAAGGTTAGATGACATTAATTGTGACTAATTATATTAATGTAATGAATCTTATCCCACAGAAATTTTTGTTGCACTAATATAATTAATTAGGATGCGATAACAAATTATTTTCTTAATTAGCCCACAGGAATTAAGAGAGGAATATAATTTGTTAGTCACATCATTAAGCTAATGAGTCTATTTGAGTATAATAACTTAGCCCACAGGTAGTTATTGTATGTTATTGATTCATGTTATTACATATTTACATTGGTAAAACATGACATCAAGTTATATGCCTCAAATTCAATTACATGAACATGATTTTATTTTTATGCAGCTATTTTACCTGTTAATATTTCTGATATGAAATGTGACATTTCCGATTTAAGTGGTGATAATTATAAATTATGGAAGGAGAGAATTCTTCTTCAATTAGGGTGCATGGATATTGACTATGCTATCAGGAAGGATGAACCACATTCAGTTACATCTACTAGCACTCAGGCTGAGATTGCTGCGTATGAACGATGGGAACGTTCCAATCGCCTCAGTATGATGTTCATACGTACTAAAATTTCTGCTAGTATAGGTTCAATTCCTGAGTGCAAAAATGTCAAGGAACTTTTGAAGGCTATTGATGCACAATTTGAGTCTTCAGATAAGGCAATGGCTAGCACCCTAATGACAAAATTATCATCAATGAAGCTCACTTCGGTTGGAGGTGTGCGTGAGCACATCATGAAGATGAGGGACATTGCGGCTCAGTTGAAATCCCTAGAGGTTGAGATGTCAGAATCTTTCTTGGTGCACTTTATTTTGAGCTCACTCCCACAGCAATATAGTCCCTTCAAAATATCTTACAATACACATAAGGACAAATGGTCAATTAATGAACTTCTGACCATGTGTGTTCAAGAGGAAGGGAGGCTGATTTTAGAAATGGGAGAAAGTGCACATTTAGTCACTCAGAGAAAGACTAAAGCTCCCAAAGCCAAACGCAAAGGAAAGGGTAAAGTATCCATCCATACAGAAGACAAGAAGGAGTCCAAGTGCTTCTTTTGCAAGAAGAAAGGGCATATAAAGAAAGATTGTCTTAAATTCAAAGCTTGGCTTGACAAGAAATGTACTCTAACCTCATTCGTATGTCATGAATCCAATTTGGTTATATGTCATAACACATGGTGGATTGATTCTGGTTCTACAATCCATGTTTCAAATACCTTGCAGGGTTTTCTAAATCAAAGGAAACCATTGGGAAGTGAACAAAGCATCTATTCAGGAAACAAGATGGGTTCACATGTGGAAGCAATTGGAACGTGCAGACTTATTTTACATTCTGGTTTTGTTTTAGATTTGGAAAAGACATTTTATATTCCAAGTTTCTCTAGAAATTTGATTTCAGTGTCAAGGCTTGTACCAGCAGGATATTCCTTTAATTTTAATAAAAGCTCTGTTGATTTATTTTATAAATCTAAGCTTATTGGGAATGGTACATTGTCAGACAATCTTTTCCAAATCAATTTAAAAAATAATACCACCTATAATGTGATGCACGCCCAAACTGGTATGAAAAGATGTGTTATAAATGAGAATTCCTCTATTTTGTGGCATCGGAGATTAGGTCATATCTCCATTGAGAGAATTAAAAGATTAGTAAAAGATGGAGTACTTGATACTCTTGATTTTACTGATTTTGACACTTGTGTGGACTGCATAAAGGGAAAGCAAACCAACAAGTCCAAGAAAAATGCCAAGAGAAGTTCGGAAATACTGGAGATCATACATACGGATATCTGTAGCCCAGATATGGATTCGTATGGTCAGAGGTACTTCATCTCATTTATTGATGACTATTCACGATATATGTATCTCTACCTACTTCATAATAAGAACGAAGCATTAGATGCCTTTAAGGTATTTAAGGCAGAAGTAGAGAAACAATGCGGCAAGCAAATTAAAATCGTGAGGTCAGATAGAGGTGGAGAATATTATGGTAGATACACTGAGAATGGACAAGCACCTGGTCCGTTTGCTCGGTTTCTTGAAGAAAATGGAATTGTTGCATAATACACCATGCCAGGGTCTCCTGACCAAAACGGTGTAGCTGAAAGGAGAAACCGGACATTATTGGACATGGTAAGGAGCATGATTGTCAGCTCTAACTTACCTAAATCCTTGTGGACTGAAGCTCTTAAAACTGCTGCGTATATATTGAATCGGGTTCCAACCAAGGCTGTTTCCAAAACGCCATTTGAGTTATTTAAAGGTTGGAAACCAAGTCTGCAACATATACGTGTTTGGGATGCCCATCTGAAGTAAGAGTCTATAATCCACAAGAAAAGAAACTAGACCCAAGGACTATTAGTGGATACTTTGTTGGATATGCTGAGAAGTCCAAGGGTTATAGATTTTATTGTCCATCTCACAGCACTAGGATTGTGGAATCAAGAAATGCAAAATTTCTTGAGAATGACTTGATCAGTGGGAGTGATCAATCTCAGTATTTGGCTTCTTCTGAGAAAGATCATTCAGTTATTCCAGCTTCCACTTCAAGTGAGGGATTGGTTGTTATTTATAGCACTCCTCAAACTCAATTAAGTGCCCAACAACCAGTCATTGAGATTTCACAAGCTGATGGTAATCTAGAAGATCGTGTTGTTTATCAACAATCAGTTGTGCAAGATACTCCTCAAGAGGTCATTGACACAACATTAAGAAGATCAACTAGAATAAAGAAATCAGCAATTCCTAGTGATTATGTTGTGTATCTACATGAATCTGACTATAATATTGGAGCCGAAAATGATCCTGAAACGTTTTCACAAGCCATGAGTTCTAAGGAATCAAACTTGTGGTTCAATGCCATGAAAGACGAGATGGAATCTATGGCATCTAATCGAGTCTGGGATCTTGTTGAGTTGCCTGATGGTGTAAAAGCCATTGGATGTAGATGGATCTTCAAAATAAAGAAAGACTCACAAGGCAACATTGAGAGATATAAAGCAAGACTCGTTGCCAAAGGATTCACTCAGAGGGAAGGAATCGACTACACGGAGACATTTTCTCCTGTATCCAAGAAAGACTCTCTCCGAATAATTATGGCATTGGTAGCTCATTTTGATTTTGAGTTACATCAAATGGATGTGAAGACCGCATTCCTTAATGGAGATCTAGAGGAAGAGGTTTACATGAAACAGCCTGAAAAATTTTCCTCTAGTGATGGTGAGCATTTGGTTTGCAAACTTAAGAAATCCATATATGGATTGAAACAAGCCTCACGTCAGTGGTATTTAAAATTTCATGATGTGATCTTTTCCTTTGGTTTTGAAGAGAACATCATGGATCAATGTATATACCAGAAGGTTAGTGGGAGCAAAATTTGTTTCTTGGTCCTATATGTGGATGACATTCTACTTGCAACCAATGATAAAGGGTTGCTACATGAGGTGAAACAATTTCTCTCCAAAAATTTTGATATGAAAGATATGAGTGAGGCATCTTATGTCATTGGCATTAAGATCCATAGAGAAAGAACTCGAGGCATTTTGGGATTGTCTCAAGAAACTTATATCAATAAAGTCTTGGAGAGATTTCGGATGAAAAATTGTTCACCAAGTGTTGCACCTATAGTAAAGGGTGACAAGTTCGCTTTGAACCAGTGCCCTAAAAATGAACTTGAACGGGAACAGATGCACAACATTCCATATGCTTCAGCTGTTGGAAGCCTAATGTATGCTCAGGTTTGCACAAGACCTGACATTGCATTTGCAGTAGGAATGTTGGGAAGATATCAGAGTAATCCAGGTTTAGACCACTGGAGAGCTGCTAAAAAGGTCATGAGGTATCTTCAAGGGACCAAGGACTACATGCTCATGTATAAACAATCTGATCGTTTGGAGATAGAGGGCTACTCAGATTCGGACTTTGCTGGCTGCGTTGATTCTCGGAAATCAACATCAGGATTTATATTTATGTTAGCTGGTGGAGCCATATCATGGAGGAGTGCAAAGCAGACCTTGACTGCTACCTCTACTATGGAAGCGGAGTTCGTTGCTTGTTTTGAGGCTACATCGCAAGGTGTATGGTTGAAGAGTTTCATCTCAGGGCTTAGAATTGTTGACTCCATTACTAGGCCAATTAAACTGTACTGTGATAATTCAGCTGCTGTATTTTTGGCTAAAAACCATAAGAGTGGTAGTCGAAGTAAACATATCGACATTAAGTATTTAGCCATAAGAGAACGTGTTAAAGAGAACAAAGTGGTCATAGAACACGTTAGCACTAAATTGATGATAGCTGATCCTTTGACTAAAGGCATGCCAATTAAGAAGTTTAAGGATCATGTGATAAGAATGGGAGTTGGTTCCATGATATAATTGTATGGATAACAATTTGTACAAAGAAACTCTTATTTCAATCGTTTGTTTATTTCTCATTCAGGTGTACACGTTATAACTTTTGAGAAATGACAAACTTTTCTTTTGGACTCTGAATAAACATATGGTTTATTCATTATGTTATGTTGTCACATTTGGAATAGTGGTAAAGAAATTGAATGCATTGTAATACATAGAAGATAATACTCAATTATAGAGGACCTATCGCTATGATTCATGTATTTAGTTTCTTGTTCAGTGTTGATAAAATATACAGACCAAGTGGGAGAATGTAATAACCCGTCTTATTTTAATGGTCCTTATTTTATTAACTAACGTTTCTTCAATTAAAAAGTGATAACAGCCCCCCCTTTAATACTTGAACGCTTGCTTGATGGGGCATGCGGTGAAGGAATTGAGTATAAAAAAGGGACCCTTCCTAAGGTTTTAAACATGGTTCTCGAGAGAGAAACCTAATAAGCGGAGGCATTGGAATTGAGTCCCTGATCAAGAGCAATCCTGAAGGCATACACCATCAGAATGCGATGGCTCGTTGATTAGAAGACCGATCCATCGAGAAGAGAAAGGGAAGATCAATCGAGATCCCTAAAGAAAGGAAGATCAAGATCCCGTGCAGTCCAAAGGAAGGGAAGGAAGATCAAGATCCCGTGCAGCTGATTCAAGGAAGATCGGATTCCTTACCCTCATCGGATAGACCATTAATAATAATGGCTGGAGGTAATTATCGATCATAATAATATATTGATATCGTGATCAATATGTTTAAATTAAGTCTTACATGCCATTTCCGCTAGGACTTCAAATGATCAGCAATTTAGTTCTTTCCAACTTGGATATCTCAAAGCTAAGTTCTCATCAGAGTAGATGAGTTCATTTAATGTTTTTGAAACTAGCCTTGAAGGAATCATTTCCAGTTGACCTTAGACCTAGATACTGTGGTTTGTGTGTGTTTACATTAATTTTGTGCAGTGGACTTCACCTTTGCATGCTCCTAATCCAACTCTGTTTTAAAGGTTAAAATGAAGGCTAGTAAAGATTGTGAACGAGTTAAGAACCACACAAGCGGGTTGGTTTGGGGTCAGCTTGAGGCCTAAAGTCGAAGCAAGCCTCTATCATAGCGTTTCAGTTGTACGGAAAGTGATCTTCTAGTGGATGGCAATTATGAGGAGTTTTGAGTGGGAGAACAGGAGCAAAACAGAGGAAAGGAAGAGCTATAGGAAAAGAAATTAAGACAGGTGCAATGAATAAAAGCTAAGTGGAAATCACGTGGCATCAATAGAAAAGATCACGAATGGCCGGAAAAAGAGCTGCTGTAAGATAAGGAGGCATGGAGAAGAGAATAAGGTGAAACTCAGAAGACAAGGCATGCTTCTGTCCTGCTAATTATACGGAGCTAGAAATCTCTTGGGAGGAGGAAAAGCGCAAAAAGGAAAGCTTCTCCCCACACTGCAACATCGAATCTGGAACTATTGATTGGATCGTAGCTCTAGTGGCGATGCCAATGGGTCTGATTGGATCAAACTAGTTATTTGGTATAGGGTGTGGGCGCATACCCAACTCACCAGCCTAATTGGTCTGAGTCCTATGCTCTTTTTGCATTACCCAACCAAATTGAAGGATTGGTCTAGGATCAAATGCAAACCTCTCCATGTGTCTGCAAATGGGGCCAAAGCCTATCAGAAGATGGCTTGATCAAGTAATTGTAAAAGATAAGGATGAAAGACAGGCATAGATATGTTGAAGGTGATCTGTGAGAAAAAGAAAAAAAAAAAAAAAAAAAGAGTCTTCTTCCCTGAATAATTAGTCTAATTTTCTCCTTCAAGTCTACAAGATTAGCTCTCTTACCGGCAACCAAATGCTAAACTTAAAGATGTTTTCTAAGAATGTGCAGGCTTTGTTAATGTCATTTTTTAAAAAAATTAAGCAATATATTACATATTTCATAAAGTTTCATAGAATATGTTTATATGAAGCAAAACAGCCTTAGCAGTCTTTAATCTTCACGGTGTAAGCAGGAGCGCATAAAAGCCACTGAAGTGGAGACAAGGATCCATTTGTGCTGCCGGTTTCTTCGGCTGGAGTTTCAAGGGGTGAAACATTTCTCACTCAGAAGAGGCTTTCACTGGAAAAAAGGATCATATATCAAAACTTTTTTATGGACAAAGTGCTAGACCAATTTCAGCCATCTCTCAAGCATGCAAAGATAAAGCCCTACAGCTTTAAGTTGTGTTTACGCTGAGACCAGCCTGTGGGTCAAAAGTTTGTGCTCCCGTTTAGGGTCAAAGCCCTGGTACCCTACTATACCCTTCTCAAATGTAGTTCCAGGCTTCAAATAATAATAATAAAAATAATAAACTGAAAGGATTTTGAAGTTTTGAGAATTGGTGTTGTTTTCCATCATTATTCCAAGTATCAAAATCTGCCACGACTGCTAGAACTGGAAGGCATGTGGAGGCACATGCCATGATGCATCCCAAAGATCCACTACCATTACGCCAACCCATACTAAATCATGGAGGACCCATCACCATCAATTATTCACCAGTCCTCTCCATCCATTCCCTCCTATAAAAATCCATGCACCAGAGCCTTTTCAGACCCCTTCGCATACTCTTTCTAGTGTGGGAACTAGTTGGATCCCAGAAGTTAAATTCTCAGAGCACCCAAGGGAAAAAGGAAATAAACCAGTCTGAACTGGATCATCCTTTTTCAGCTCTTCTGCCCCTTTATTCATGCCTTCTAGGAGGGGCAATCCTCCACCAGAAAGGAAGTGAAAAGCTAGTTTGAACTGCGACCCAATCTCCCAAATCTTGTTGCCCTTTGAACACATGTTTCCAGGATGTGGCTTCCATCAAACTAAACATAGTTATGTTGTTATTGTCCAAAATCACCCACTTAGTATAGTAAACCTCTCAGACAACCTCACAAAAGGCTCTCCAACTTCCAGCAGCAATGGAGATTCCAACAGCTTAAAATTTTACTCAATATTATACCCTTCCACTTCATTTCTACTAGAACAAAAGGTACATATATTGTGTAAATAGCACTGTACATCTACATGTGAGATCAACTACTCTGGTAGCTTACTAAAAGAAAACAGAACTTTGGCAATGGCTTCATTGCTTCATGGTACTTGAGTAGGTGGGAATTGGACCAATCTCCAGAGATAACAAAAAGGTTTACACTAGAAAACGAAAACTACCTACAGAGCAGTGTAGCAGAGCTCCATCGAGAGGTTAGAATCCAGCAGTTCCTCGATCATTTGTTCTATGTGATGCTCCTCTAGATTGCTGAACTGCATTTCCCCACCGTCATGCTCTTCTTTGACAACCCAGTTGGTCTCTATCTGTTGTTGCGTTGTTACTACCGGGTTCTTGGTCAGGTGCTTATCAATGGACTCTGCCTTCCTGATACTGGCAGCGCTGCTGCTTACCGACAGGGTAGATTTCCTTGGTGAATCCTTAGCAATGGGCTTGGTGGCTTCGAGTGATACCAAGTTGAATCGGTGTAGTTTTGCGGTGAGAGCCGCTGATAGGAACTTGGAATTTGATGAGGGGGAGGCATTGGGATTGAAAGGGAAGTTGGTCCTGGCCCTCGGTCCGCACATCAGTCTTGCCGCTTCATCGTAGGCTCTGGCCGCATCCTCTGCTGTCTCGAATGTGCCAAGCCATATCCTCGTCTTCCTGCAAAAATTCACAGAAGTAGAGGTTAAACAAGTAGTTCTTTTGCTCTCTCAATTGAGACTGGCACAGAAGCTAAATGAAGGTAACTTTGGAACAGAGGTGGAGAGTGAGACTAGCTATTAAAGAAGGATTCAGGGACTTACAACAAAGGGTGGCGGATTTCGGAGACCCAGGAGCCCCAGTGCCTCTGGCGAACGCCGCGATATCTCTGCTGCGGTCTAGCCATGATGGCAAGCTGCTCTGTTTCTCTTATGGGCAACGGGTGGAGTGGGATGCGGAGGAGGAGAGCAGGGGAGGTGCGGGAGCTCTGCTCTTAAGGGGAGAGAGGATGGAGCGTGGTGAGGGTGGGGAGGAGATTTGTAGATTTTTGACAGGTTGGGCCCTTTTCAGCCTCCTGGAATCCAAATTAGCATTGGGACCCACAAGGTTTGGTCACCTTCTCTTTCTTCATCACTTTTATAATTCGATCTCAATGCCATATTTTGCGCTTTCACAAGGCAACGGGTTCGGAGTAAACAAGAGAGAACTTGTGGAAGGAATGGATTTTCACATCCCATTATTTTCCTATGGGAAATACTGACTATTGATTGGTCCAACCAGTTTCATTTCCATGAGAACCCCACATATAGATCAAATTAAAAGAGGCAATTTTTTTTAAATTCTTTCTTATATTTGTTATTGGTAAAAGCATAACAAAAATCCATACTATAAGACTGCTAATCCAATTTAAAAAAGATAGTTTATAATAAAATATTTTTTTTTATTTGAATCATATCCAGCTAAATTCATAAATATATAACAAACTAATAGATATGTTTGCAGTTTTATTTCTGACTCATAATTTTTGGAACTCAAATTGTGATGATCTATCAAATAGTCAGGCTTGCTTACTTGTTTTGGAAGAGCATATATATATATATATATAGTCTAATTAATGATTTCCTCCTGATCGATGTCCAAAGTATAATCGCATTCCATGTACCCTGTCCACAGTTCATGCAGGCCAAATTATGACAATCCATCATGCTACTTTACAACTCATATCCGAAATGATTAGTTTGCTGTCTCATTTAGCCATTGATCAAGGCAGAAGGGAAGCCGCAGCAATTCATGGGCATGCTGATCGAGGGAAGACTTATGGGAAAAATAATATTCAATTTTTTTAATATTTTATAAACAATAATGAAAGATGATGACATTATCTTTTTCTTTGTCTTTTTTTTAGATAAAATATATATATATATATATATATATATTTGGCTTGTGTGCAATCATATTTAAATAAAACTTTTGGGGAAAAAAAATAAAATTTCATAAAACACTGATAATGATAGCTATTTATATCATTACAGTTTGTTGTGATGCGAAATAATAAAAAATAATTATGAGCATTTTATTTTTATTTCAATGAGAGAAGGACATGGGTGAAGAACCAAATTAAAAGTCTTAAACCTCCTGCAGGGATTCTTCTTCTTGCTTCTTGATCTGGTAAGTGATGGGGAAGTGGGTAATGTTTTCTTTAGCTTGCAGTGCAATCGTTACACCTTGGTTGCAATATTTTGGCATGTTATGCAAGTCTATGCACGCCCATGTCATGCACGCTGCAGAGGGTGGCCAAAAACCTGAGCAAATGCCGCATAGTCTGGGAGAGGACAGTGATGGTGGTTTGATAGTTTTGGAAGCTAATGACTGCATGAACTGTTGGCCCACGTGAGAAGGGAGCACGGAAAACGGGAATGCATCCCCTCTTGTAACTTCCACTGCTGTTTCTGACCCATTAATTTATCCTCCACCCAGTTGCTTAGCAAGTGAATCCAAGGTTGCTGCCATTGGTCACCAAGGCTAGCTCCACGCGTGCATTTTATTGGTATCTATCTCTCCCAACTTGGAAGGGTAGGGGGAACACCCTATAACCTGATGCTAGGCCTTCCCATCCTTGTCTCGACCCCATCAATGATATATACTGTTCTCTGGGCTTGTTGATGGATTCCCAAGCCCCACTTCTTGGTGTGCCCATGCTTCCCCCCTGTGTAGATACCAAACTGCCCATGCCAATTGTGTGCCATGCTTCGCCACATGATACATATCAAGCTAGGATGGTGATCCTATAATTTTCCATCTAACTTGAGAAGGCTTACTCAAAGATGGCTCCACATGTTATAGTTGTATATTTGAGCGAGTTACTGTAGCAGTGTGTTACTGTAGCAGTGTAGTTGGTTCTTCTCCTTTGGTCTGCTTTAAGATTGGTGCACCGGCCCTCTGCAGTGGTGATCTCCGGTGATCTTCGTTCTCTTCGAGTGCTTGCAGTTTGGTTCTGGTTCCCCTGCCCCCCCCCCCCCTCCGGTCCAATGGCTTCGGATGGTGGTTCCGATGGCTGAATTCCTGGGCGACGCGCAACGAAATCGAGCTTCCAATGTGTTTCATCTTCTCCGACGCCGGCCGAGGTAGCGTTGCTGGAGGCCCGTTACCCTGACGTGGTCCAAGTCCCATTGGCGGAGCTAGAGGCTGAATCAGTGGAATGGCAACAACGGGCTGTGTTGGTGAGGACATTCCATCGGTGGGTTCCAGCAGAGGCTTTCCTCAGGGAATTCCGGTGTGGTGGCATTCTAGGAGAAATCATTCCCCTTAGTTTGGCGCACCAATGCCACATCTTCTGGTTTGCCGACTCTACCGCCCGTGACATGGTGCTGAACCGTCCATGGATTGTAAACGGACAGCCGGTTGCATCTGAAATTTGGAGGCCAGAGTTTTTTCCGACGGCGGACGCTGTTATGTCGGCTCTCCTGTGGATTAGATTGCCTAACCTTCCGATCGAATATTGGAGGGAGGAGATCCTCAGCGAGATCGTTGCGCCGATTGGCCATTTCTTGTTTGCTGACGCAGCGACTCTGGCGAGGAACAGGGGTGCTTATGCCCGGATATGTGCTCGTGTCGAGCTCCGGTCTCCTCTCCGGCCGGGGTCTCGGCTGAGGGGCTTGTCAGGACCATTATGGCAATAGTATGTTTACGAGTGTCTGGATGGTATATGCCAGCATTGTGGCTCATTACATCTCTGCGGTGGATGTTCTTCATCGGAAAGCCCTGCTGCTCAGTCATCTTCGGAAGCCCCCCTGTTCGGTTCCTGGATGTCAGCAATCCGTCAGCGCTCTGTGGCTCAGGGCTCCCAGGCGGAGACTAGGGGGAATCTGATGAAGGAAAAATCCCTAGTGTTCCCTACTCCCCGTCCCATGGCTTCATCTTCGTCCTCTGCTCCGACGGTCTTGGCTGAGGGGTGGGCTGCGCCGCCGAAGCTAGCTCATCGGCAAGGTGCTCGTGGCCAGAAGGTGCCATATTTGTTTCCTGTGGATTCGGGAATGGCTAAGGGAAAAATAACGAAGGAGGGTATGTGATTGTTAGCGTGCCGGAGTCTTCTGGGCGTGCCGGTTTATCTAAGGGGGGCATCAGCAATGTCTCGGCTATTTCAAAAATTCAGCAGACTGAGGTTGATTTCTCTCAATCCTTGCAGTCCAAGAACCCTTTTGCTTCTCTTGGTGTTAAATCTAGTGATGCTAGTCCATCGGGAAGCAGGGATGCTTGTCCGGGTCCCCTCAAGCGGGCCCGTCCAGTGGAGTACTTGGCCCCTCGACTAGTCATTAAAAAAGTTATAAAGAAGGGCAAAGGTTGTGCTTCTTCCTCCAAAACTAAACAGGTCAAATCGGATGGTCCCGTTCATTCGACTGCTGCTCTAGGGTTATCTACTGTGAGTCCGGATAAGGGTCTGATGGGTGAGAAGGCCCAGTCTTTTAGGACCACAGGCTCCTCTTCCCACGCGGATATCCTAGGCCAGGGGATAGGTCCAAGATCCATCGATCAATCATCTCGGTCTGAGAGGCTCAAGCTTCAATGATATGCATTTCATAGATCCCTGAAGTTGTCACTCGCTCTGAGTGCCTTCATGATAGTGCCATGGCAGAAGTCCTAGGGGGGGGCCAGATTCCTCTTCCTGCTAAATGAAGATTCTTGTTTGGAATGTACGAAGAGCTCGAAAGTCATCGTTTCGATCCTCTTTTGGCAGATTGATGCAAATTCATAACTTCGATATTTGTGTTCTTTTAGAAACCATGTTGTCGGAGGATGGTTTGGCCTGGTTTCGGAGACAGATTGTTCGTGCTTGGTCCACGGTTGCGGTTGAGGCTGTGGGCCTATCTGGTGGTATTATTGCCATCTGGCGTCCCTCCGCTGTTACGATTGATGTGGCTCATCAAAGTAACCAGCATCTTGGCCTTATTGTGTCTGAGGGGTCTGTTGACCCTTGGCTTCTCTTGGCTGTTTATGCCAGTAATGATTACCGGGTAAGATGGACTTTATGGTCTGATCTTCTTTCCCTCCTTGCCCAGGGCCTTCCTACCATTGTTGCTGGAGACTTCAACTGTATCTCTGATGCCAGTGAAAAACATGGGGTAGAAGGGTCACTGGTACAGCTGATATCTCTGAATTCAGGGCTTTTATCAGTTTTGCTGGTCTTTTGGACCTCGGATTCTCGGGCCCGCAATTCATCTGGTGTAACAACCGTCAGGGCTCGGCTAGGGTTTGGGAGAGACTTGATAGAGCTTTGGCTTTGGCTCAATGGCTTCAGAAATTTTCCTCTGTTTCTGTTACTCATCTCCCGAGGATTGCTTCTGATCACTACCATGTTCTTATATCTACAGAGGTTGATCATTATCAGCGGAGGCAGTTCAGATTTGAGTAGTTTTGGTCTACGTATCCGGTAGCCCGGGCTATCATCACCTAGATCTGGCACCTTCCTATCCGGGGTAATTGTTTATTGTCTTTCTCGTCATCTTTTGCTGACTAAACGAAGGATGGCCAGATGGAATAGAATGGAGGTTGGTGATTTGATTAGACAGGTGGAAGTTCTTGAAGCTGATATTAGTGCTCTGCAGGCTAAGGAGGATCAGGAGGGTATCCTATTGGACTCTGACCTATCTGCTCTTCGGGCCAAGCTTGCTTTACACCACTCTCTTCTCACCCAGCAGGAAATCTATTGGAGGCAACGGTCCAGGATCCAGTGGATCCGCGAAGGTGACTGTAACAACAGATTTTTCCATCAGGTCGCCCTGAAGCGTCGTGCAGCGAATAGGATTCGCAGAGTTGCTGACGATTCGGGTCTCTATCATGAGGATTTTCCTTCGATTTGTGACCAGCTTCTTCGCTTCTTTAAGGCCAGATGGTCGGAGTCCTCTGGATTAGGTTCTCTGGTCATTCAGGTCCATGTGTCTAGGAAGGTCTCCTCTCTGGAAAATGAAATGCTTATCCGTCCTGTCACTGATGATGAGATTCGTATGGCATTATGGGAGCTTGGGCCGGATAAGGCCCCGGGGCCTGATGAATTTCTGCCATTCTTCTTTCGTCATTACTGGGACATTGTTGGTTCAGAGGTGACTCAGGCTATTCATTTTGTTTTTCAAGCCAAGGCCATCCCTAGTGAGTGGAATCGGACTCTTATCACTCTTGTGCCCAAATGCAATGATGCTTTCCTCCCTCAGCAATTTCGGCCTATTAGTCTCTATACTACTATGTACAAGATTTGTGCTCATCTTCTGGCTGGCCGTCTCTACCTGGTGATTCCCCGCCTTATTGCAGTGGAACATGGGGCGTTTATTCGTGGGCACAGTATTTCGGATAACGTCCTGATTGTGCAGGAGTTTATGTATGATCTTCAGCGTGCCCCGGCCAGACAGTGCCTTATGGCGGTGAAGCTGGATATGGAAAGAGCCTATGACAGACTCAGCTGGGCCTTCCTGGATCACTCCCTTCAGGAGTTTGGTTTTGATGATCAGTTCATTGATTGGATTATGGCTTGCATTCAGAGGCCTTTCTTCTCGCTGATCATAAATGGGAGTTTGACTGAATTTTTCTACTCTTCGGCGGGGTTGCATCAGGGATGCCCTCTATCCCTCTTCTGTTTATTTTGGCGGCTGACGATCTTTCCCATGCCTTCTATAAGGCTCAGGCCGATCATAGTATTGCCCCTTTTATGGCCAGCCCTGGGGGTCCTGAGATATCTCATCTTCTTTTCGCTGATGATTGTATTTTGTTGGGTATGGCTTCTACTGCCAATGCTTCTTCCTTTGCATATTATTCAGTGGTATTGCCAGGCTTCGGGCCAGAAGGTCAATGTTTTCAAGTCTTCTATTTGTTTCAGCCCGAAGACTGCTAGAGCTACCAGGGCAGCTATAGCCCAATTACTGGATATCTCTTCTCAGTCTGACCGATTACAGTACTTGGGGGTTCCTATGACTGGTCGTCATCCTCGTTGTGTAGACTATTCTGCCCTGGAGTTGAGGGTTCGGAAGCGTATTGAGGGGTGGCAGGTTACGAGATTATCTATGATGGCCAGGGTTACTATCATTCGGTCAATCCTTTCTTCTCTTCCTATGTATCTTATTTCCAATGCTGCCATCCCATTAACTTGCCTTAGGAGAATCGAGAGATGCTTCAGGGATTTCCTTTGGGCTTCTATGCAGGATGGGCATGGTATCCACCTTATATCTTGGGAGAGGATTTGTATGTCGATCCAGGAAGGTGGTCTTGGTATTCAGTCGTTGGCAGTCAGAAGGGAGGCCCTATTGGCCAAGCATGCCTCGCGGTTCATCCTGGTGCCGCAATGTCTATGGAGTTCTTTTATGCGCGCGAGATATGGAGATTGGTCTTCCTCTATGCATATTCAGTCTTCTTGGCATTATTCTTCCTTTTGGAAAGAGGTGTGTCGCTATGGTATCTCCATTCTGAATAACACCTCGTGGATGATTGGAGATGGCTCTTCCATCGATGTTATCTAGGATACCTGGTTTTCAGACATACCTCTTTCTCGTTGGCCTTCCTTCTTTAGTATTGACATTCCAAGGAGTATGACAGTTAAGAATTTGCTCTCTTCTGATACTCCCTCCTGGGATGCCCCGATGGTGACCCGTTTATTTGGTGTGGAGCTTTCTCATCGGATCCTGTCCATTCCGCTCACCCGGGTCTATCTACTGATATCAGACTTTGGAGGAGATCTTGCCTATCCAGGGCCCCCACAAAGGATCTTGTGAAGTTATTCAGGCCGCAATCTCAGGGGTCAATGGAGGCTGCATGGATCTGGAAGCTTCCCATTCTTCCTAGGATCCAGCTCTTCATATGAAAGCTTCTATGGGAATGCCTTCCTACTTGTGCATTGCTTGTGAGGAGGGATTGCCTATCCAGCCTACATGTCCGTTATGCGGTTTGGAGGCGGAGACCACGGCTCATGCCATTTTCTCTTGTCCTAGAGTGGGGTGGATCTGGCTGTCCGTTGGCTACCAGTGTAGACCAAACCATATGGATTCTCAGTGCTCTTTTTTTTGGAAGACCTTCGGCAGGCTCCTCACTACAAAAGTTCTATTTGGGCTTCGACCGCTTACCAGATCTGGTTGTTTAGAAACCAGATTATCTTCACTGATACTTCTATATCTCACCACAGGATCATGTGGAATATTCGATCTCTGACGACGGATAGTGCCCGTGGTCTCGGCTCTGGTGATTTTGACTCAGTTGGCCTCTGGGGCTCTCCTGCTGCTTTGGCAGCGAACCGGCATACAGTTTTTATATCTTGGGAGCCCCCTCCTCCAGGGTCTGTCAAAATCAACTTTGACGGAAGTGTTCATGGGCGATTAGCGGGTTCTGGATTTGTCATTTGTGGGTCGGAGGGAGACCTGTTGGCGGCTGGTGGATTTGGCAGTCTGGACTCATCGGTCCCTATGGATGAGCTATATGCAGCTTGGGCGGTATCTCCTTTGCAGTCTGGACTATGCATGCTTATAACCTCATTATTGAAGGTGATTCTATGACTGTTATTCGATGGCTGCGAAGGGACAGTGTCTCCCAACCCACTACCAATCTGCTATTGCAGGACATCTGGGCTATTTTCAGTGAGATCCAGGGAGCTCAGATCCGTCACACCTATCACGAAGCTAACTCGACTGCCGACTGGGTGGCTTCGAGCATGGCGCACCATTCAGGGTTTTGGTGTTGGAGGCAGGTGATCACTGCCCTCTTGTTTTATAGCAAATAGTATATTCTGACCTTTATGAGCTGACTCGTACTCGTGTTGTATGATCGCCCGCTTGTAACAAAAAAAAAAAAAAGATGGCTCCACATGTTAGCTCTAAACCATAAATCAGCATGCATGTAAAACGCATATGCTCAAACAACAATACAAGTATTGGTAAGGTAGAATTTTTCAATCACTACCATAAATCAACCTTTCATCTCGCCGAGGGATATATCTCTTAGAAATTATCAAGAGATTAAAAAAAATTTAATTTTTTTAAATTATATTTAAAATCTAGTTTCAGTAAGGAATCTCTAAGGTTATGTTTGATATGAGGGATATCCTCCGAATATTTTCTTTTATCCTCAAAAGCTATAACTATGGGGGATATTTTTGAAAAAGTTTAAGCAGAGGGGATAACCCATGTTTAACCATGGGTTATACCCTGAACCTATTCCATAGGGAACTTAGGAATAACTAGAGTTATTTCTTGATAACAAAGTTGTAATTTTAAAAATGTACTTATTCTCTCAGCTATTCCCTCGATAAATGCTATCCAATACACTTATCTAAGGATAGCTTTTTATGAATCAAACACCTAAGGGATTTGCTAGCGATATATTTTTCTTGATAAGTTCCTTGGAAATCCCTTGATAATCTGTAAAGGATCAAAAAGTGATTATTTAAACAATTTTTAGGAATGGATTTGTAAGAAAAGTTCGGTCCTTTAAAGATTTACTAAAGGATAATTGGATAAATCCTTGGTGCTGATATGATATTTTTAAAAAAAATGATATCAGAAAGAAATTTTTTCTTATAAATTTTTAGTAATTTTAAAATCTTATACCTAGCATATCATTCTCTCACTGGCATAAAATAAAAGTCATAAGTAAAATTAATATTATGTACTGATTTTAATGCCATTAATTAAACTAAAAAAAAATTTCATTTCTTTCTCTCTTTAGTTCGTTCAAATTTTATTAAAATCCTGAGCTTACACTTTTTATCATCAACAATCAAATTGGTGCAGCGATAAAGAGTTAGCCTTTAAACCCTTTGGTCATAAGTTCAAACCATCACTTCCACCTTATTTTTCTCCACACATCTAAAGGCTATGAATGGATGGGTTCTTATTGCTCTTGCAGCGATAAAGAGTTAGCCTTTAAACCCTTTGGTCATAAGTTCAAACCATCACCCTTCGTGTCTTTCCACATCAGAAACATCTTGATGGATGGGTTCTTATTGCTGGACTTATTATTGCCAATTCTTTTGTTTTTACATCATTATTGTTGATGCTGAATCACCAGTACAGTTTTCTTTGTTACGAGATCTCCTAATGGAGGAAGAGAGAGTCCCCCCCAGAACCCCCTTCCCTTTCTCTTATATCTTTCAAGCCTTTTTTTCTTCTTCCGGCTAGAAAGTCAACGTGTAAGATAAAAGTTAGCTCCAGACGAGAGCGTGCCACGTGGTTATTTATCGATAATTATTAGCAAAGGTAATAAGAAACTCGCTCCGGAAGCTAAGGATCTTCATGATGATCTCGGTTTTCCAAGGGAATGTCAGGGTTAGTGGGAATGTCAGAGTCAGAGAAGAGTTATCTGGCCCTAAAATAGGTGCTCAGTATCTCCTTTATTCGAGCTTTTCGATGGATGGTAATGCTCCAGCGTTTGTCTTATTCGAGTCATTTAAAGCGTCATGATGCTTAATGATTCTCGATTTCTGTTCAGGACATGATAACTCCTCGCATTTAGTGCTTTTGATACGAGAATAATTCCAAGATTAGAGGCTGCCCAGGACCTGGGGGCCACCTAGGGCTAGGGGCCGACCAGGACCTAAGGCCGCCTAGGACCAGGGGGCCGTCCAGGACCTGGAGGCCGCCCAGAATCTGGGGGCCGCCTAGGACTAGGGGCCGCCCAGAAGCTGGGGGCCGTCCAGAACCTGGGGGCCGCCTAGGGCTAGGGGCCGTCTAGGACCTGGAGGCCGCCCAGAACCTGGGGGCCGCCTAGGACTAGGGGCCGCCCAGAAGTTGGGGGCTGCCCAGAACCTGGGGGCCGCCTAGGGCTAGGGGCCGTTCAGGACCTGGAGGCCGTCCAGAACCTGGGGGCCACCTAGGACTAGGGGCCGCCCAGAAGCTGGGGGCCACCCAGAACCTGGGGGCCGCCTAGGACTAGGGGCTGCCTAGAAGCTGGGGCCGCCCAGGACCTGGGGGCCGCCTAGGGCTAGGGGCCGCCCAGAAACTGGGGGCCACCCAGAACCTGGGGGCCGCCTAGGACTAGGGGCCATCCAGGACCTGGGGGCCGCCTAGGGCTAGGGGCCGCCCAGGACCCGGGGCCGCCTAGGGTTAGGGTCATCCAGGACCTGGAGGCCGCCCAGAACCTGGGGGCCGCCTAGGATTAGGGGCCGCCCAGAAGCTGGGGGCCGCCTAGGACTAGGGGCTGCCCAGAACCTGGGGGCCGCCCAGAACTTGGGGGCCGTCTAAGACTAGGGGCCGCCCAGAACCTGGGGGCCGCCTAGGACTAGGGGCCGTCCAGAACCTGGGGGACGCCTAGGGCTAGGGGCCGCCCAAAAGCTAGGGGTCGCCCAGGACCCAGGGCCGCCTAGGACCCCGATCTTACTTTCTGTTTACCAACCATATCATATGCCCCCTCGCCCATGTCCCTTGTACTCAGGTGCGTCGCACATGCGCAAGGGAGAGGGGCGGAAAAGTTTGAATGTCAAATTTCTGCACTCGATAAGTGTTGTTTCATGAAAAGGAAAAAAAAGGGGAAGGGGGGCACATATCTCTAGGAAGATAGTGTCTTTTCGCCTATCCGGTCCCCCTCGGGGATCACCATGTGGCTTTGCGGCGCTCGAGGCGTTGCATCCAAAATATAAAAAAGGACCCGTCCCCTCTATCCCTTTGCCTTTTATTTTGTAGAGTCTTCCGCGGTCTTACTTCTCCAAGCCCAGGTTAGTTGACTCCTTCTTCTCCTTTTCTTTTTCCATGGATCCCTCCCAAGATAGGAAAGGTAAAAACCCTATGATTAAGCCCTCCCGTGAAGAGATTCTTCAGGCGCGTCGCTAGGCCCTCGGAGGGGTGGCCATCCGCGGGGATCAACATGTCGCCCGGCCTGCGCGGCCTGTGTCTAGGTCGTTACCCCGATCCCCTAGGGCCTCTTCTTCATCCACCAGTCGTGAGGTAGGGCTCCCGGCAATTACTTCTAAATCAACCGACCCGGCGGAGGTCGCCTCAATTACAACTTCCCAAGACCTTAGGAACCTTAGGGCCCAGTTTGGGATTCCCAGCAACATTCGGCTTTCCGTTCCCCTCCCCGAGGATGGGTTACCCTGACGCAACCAGGAAAGGTTGCATTGTATGAAGAATTTTTTAAGGGCGGTCTACAATTACCCTTGCACCCTTTCTTTATAAACTTGTTGAATAGGTATCGCCTCATTCCCGCATAACTTACTCCCAACTCCATTCATGTCATCTTTTCATTCCTAGTACTTTGTTATTTTCACGGAGCTTTCGCCCGGCTCTTTTTATTTAGGGCATTGTATAGGATCAGAAACCCTGTAAGGGATGGGTGGTGGAGCTTTGCGTCGAGGCCTAAGAGGGTCCTTAAGCTTAACCTTCCTTTCAAAATTAAAGGGTGGAAGTCACGGTTCTTTTACGCACATTTGGAGGGGTTGGGCGTAGACTGGGGTATTCCGGATACTAGCTCTAACCAGAACTCAAGTGTTGATGAGGGAGACCGTGAACTATTCAATACTTTGATTTCCACCATCGTGCCCCCCAGTAGGGAATTGCTATCGGAGGACAATCTTCGGGAAATCGCATTCGTGCTGGTGTCGCTGGCTGCAGCGCCCGGTGAGCCTCGAAGAGTTTTATTATTATTATTGTAACTTCCTTGCTTGTTTGGACATCTGGTATTTGAATAGATGTCCCTTAGTGTACATATTATTTTCGCAGCTAGTATATCATGTGTCCTCTTTTTAGCTAACCTCGTGCTCTCTATATTGCAGCAATGAGGTTTTCTCAAGATTCATTGATATCGGGTCTTCGAAAGAGAGGAGGGAGTGACCGCGGCACGGCAGGAACTGAGCTTAAGAGGCCCTGCCGGCGGGAACCGGGTCGTAGTATCCAGCCCCTAACGGCTCTCCCTGAAGCAACACTAATAGAGGAGGGCGAGGGAGAGGAAAATCCTCTCGACGGAGTACCGATAGAGGGCCCTGCCGCGGGGAGCCTACTGGCGGCCACCTCATCTCCTGCTAGGGGCGCTGGGGGGTCGTTCGGGAGCATAGAGGTCGTCGAGACCAACCCGTCTAGCCCATCATCGCCGAAAGAAGCAGGCACCTCTGCTCCCTCGGATACCTTAGGGAGTCCGCCTCAACCTTCCCAAATGCCTAGCCAGAGCGCCTCATATAAAAGTTGTCTATCGGAAACAGTTCTCAAGCTTTTGATCCTGCCCAGATTTCAGGCGAAAATGAGGAGTCTATCATTGGAGGAGTCTTTTGACACTATGTTCACAGCCGCGCTCCAGGTAGGGTTATGATCTTTTCCCTTTTCCTCCTTTTGTAATTACGGAGTTCTGGTATTTATTGATTGTATACCACAGATGTCTAACGGCCTCTTCGTGCTTCGTGAGGACCTGACCAAGGCCAAGTCTCATAGTGAGAGCTTGGATAAAGAATTGGCGGAGACGAAGGCCCGGGAATCAAAGGCCTTACATGACCTTCAGATTGTCCAGGAAGATTATCGAACGTGGCGGGAGAGGGCTGAGAAGGAGCTGCGGAGCCTAGACGCCCAATTATCTGAAGTCCGGGCAAAATTGTTGCCAACAGAAGAAAGATTAAAGGGAACAATTCTCAGGCTAGAGCACACTGAGAATCGAGCCGACAACGCAGAGGCCGCGGCCCACGACGCTGCGAAAAAATTGGCCTTGTCCGAGAGGGATACGAAGGAGGCTCTGGACAAGGTTGCGGCAATGGAGACGGAGGCTCAGGAGAGGATGACCGCGGCCGAGGCTAGGGCTCAAGAAAAGTGGCTGCGGCTGAAGCTAGGATTCAGGAGGCCATCAAAGAGTATAAAGATTCTCTGGACTTTGCATCGGAACTCCACGAGGCCGCTATGGATGCTTTCATTCAGGGTTTTGAGAGGTGCAAGCGGAGACTAGCCCGGCACTTTAAATTAGAAAACCTTGAATGCTTTCGACCCGAGGACGACGAAGAAACATCTGATGTGGAGGTTGAAGATGTGGCGGGTAGGGCGGTGATAATTAAAGACCCCGTCACAGAAGCGTCCACTACTGAGGAGCCGGCCTCCAGTCCGACTACCGAGAGGGGGCGTCCCGAGGATTGATGGAAGGTGTCTAGGCTTACCTTGGTTTTAACTTTTTGTTCTTGACTTTGTCCTTAAGGGACCCCTTTTTGTAAGTCAGTTGATGTCAGCTCACAGACAATGTTTTATAAAGTTTTATAGCGAACTGACTTTGAACGAGAAGACGCTACTTTTTACTTACTCGATGCTTCAATCGTTCGACTCCTGATTTTTACCCATTACAAAGGAGATCCACCAGCAAGTCGGTGTTAAGTCCGAATCTCAGGGTCGTTCTTCTGGTATGTCTTAGGACGCAAGTCCTGAAACTCCGATAGGGCAGGCAGTTTAGGGACCCCCGTAGGGGAGTTTAACCTGGGCTCGAGGAGGTACGATGTCCTTAGGACTGTGGGGTGTCCTTAGGACTGCGGGGCCACCGAGCCCCTTTGCAGAATTGTCTCTCGGGGGTAGCCGGGTACCCGCCTAAGAGTGTGACTCGGGGCCGCCTAAGTCAAGGACTTGAACCTCCTCAGGGGTAGGTGATACCAACCCGGGGGTGTTCTTAGGACTGTGGGGCCGCCGAGCCCCTTTGAAGGATTGTTTCTTGGGGGTAGTCGGATACCTGCCCAAGAGTTTGAGATGGGGCCGCCTAAGTCATGGACTTGAACCTCCTCAGGGGTAAGTGATACCAGCCCGGGGGTGTCCTTAGGACTGTGGGGCCGCCCAACTCCTTTTAAGGATTATTTCTTGGGGTAGTCGGATACCTGCCCAAGAGTTTGAGATGGGGCCGCCTAAGTCACGGACTTGAAACTCCTCAGGGGTAAGTGATACCAGCCCGGGGTGTCCTTAGGACTGTGGGGCCGCCCAGCTCCTTTGAAGGATTTTTCTTGGGGGTAGTCGGATACCTACCCAAGAGTTTGAGATGGGGCCGCCTAAGTCACGGACTTCAACCTCCTCAGGGGTAAGTGATACCAGCCCGGGGGTGTCCTTAGAACTGTGGGGCCGCCCAGCTCCTTTGAAGGATTATTTCTTGGGGGTAGTCGGATACCTGCCCAAGAGTTTGAGATGGGGCCGCCTAAGTCACGGACTTGAACCTCCTCAGGGGTAAGTGATACCAGCCCGGAGGTGTCCTTAGGACTGTGGGGCCGTCCAGCTCCTTTGAAGGATTGTTTCTTGGGGGTAGTCGGATACCTGCCCAAGAGTTTGAGATGGGGCCGCCTAAGTCACGGACTTGAACATCCTCAGGGGTAAGTGATACCAGCCCGGGGGTGTCCTTAGGACTGTGGGGCCGCCCAGCTCCTTTGAAGGATTGTTTCTCGGAAGATCTCCAAATATGAGCATTCATTAATTTTTGGATAAGTACATTCATTACATTACTGATGGTATTGTCGGAGATTATCCGCGTTCCACGTTCGGGGGATCGGTCGGCCACTCAGATCTTCAAGTCGGTACGCTCCACGGTGAAGGACTTCTGCTACCCGGTAGGGCTCCTCCCAGTTTGGGGATAGTTTGCCCCCCTCCGTTGGTTTGGACACTGAAGCCTTTCTCAGCACCAAGTCTCCTTGACGGAAGTTTTTGGAGCGAACACGGGTATTATAATATCTTGCCACCCGCTGCTGATAGGCCGCCATTCTAACTTAAGCTCGGTCCCTCGCTTCATCAATGAGGTCGAGACTGGCTCTTAAATTAGGGAGGTTATCAGCTTTGTCATATGATTCTACTCAAATGCTTGGCATGCCAATCTCGACTGGGATAACAGCTTCGGAACCAAAAACCAGATTAAACGGCGTCTCTCATGTCGGTGTCCTGGGAGTTGTGTGGTATGCCCAGAGCACACTCGGGAGTTCTTCCACCCATTTCCCTTTGGACATATCCAGCCTGGTCCTCAGTCCTGGCAATATCATACGATTCGTAACCTCGGCCTCTCCATTAGATTGTGGATGGCCGACGGAGGCGAATCGATGCGTGATGCCAAGATCGGCGCAAAAAGTCTTGAAGGCAACGTTGTCAAACTATCGGCCGTTGTCAGTGACAAGAGTATGAGGTATGCCGAATCGACAAATGATGGCTTTCTAGAAAAAGGCTTTGACCTTGGCTTCAGTGATCTTGGCGAGTGCTTCGGCTTCGACCCACTTAGTAAAATAATCGACGACGACAAGTAGGAATTTTTGTTATCCCGATGCCGGAGGGAAAGGGCCGAAATGTCCATGCCCCACTGAGCGAAAGGCCAGGGAGCAAAAAGAGGGTTCAACTGAGAAGCCGGTTGCCGCTGAATACAGGCGTACCATTGACATTGGCCACATCTTTTCACTAGTTCAGTTGCATCTTCTTGCATAGTCAGCCAATAATATCCTTGTCGGAGGGCTTTACGCGCCAGAGATCGGCCTCCCGAATGATTCTCACAAATGCCTTCATGAATCTTTCTAAGAATATAATCCGCGTCTGCCGAGCTGACACACTTGAGGAGAGGTTGGGAAAAGGATCTCTTGTAGAGTCGGCCATCTAGCAGTACAAACTTGGAGGCCCTCCGCTTGAGTAGCCTGGCTTCCTCATGGTCAACTGGGAGGACGCCGTCCTTCAAGTATCGGATATAAACATCCATCCAAGTTTCTTCTTGGGCAACTGGTAAAGCTTCTTCCGCGGCCTCGATGCTGGGTGTCTCCAGATACTCAATGTAGGTTTTGCCCATGGAGCTATCCGCGGATGTAGCAAGTCGGGCCAACATATCAGCTCTAGTATTTTCCCCTCTAGGGATGTAACTAATGGTGAAGTGATCTAACAAGGGAATTAGTAGTTTAACCTTGCTTAGATACTGGGACATAACAGGGTCCCGAGCCTCATACTCCCCAGACACTGGGCAGAAATAAGCTGTGAGTCAGTGAAAGCTCGGAGATGCTTGATTCCCATCCCATGTGCTAGTTTGATTCCAGCTAACAAGGCCTCATATTCAGCTTGATTGTTAGTAGCTTCAAAGAGGAAACGAAGAGCGTACTCCAGCACCACACCCTCTGGGCTGGCGAGAATAAGACCAGCCCCGCTCCCCTGGGAGTTGGAGGCTCCATCGACGTGGAGGACCCACGCCTTATCATCCTCTTCGTTGACATCTAAAAGAATCCGAGGGGACTCCTCTTGATGCTCTTCAGACCAAGTGCACTCTACTAGGAAGTCGCCAAGACCAGGGATTTCAAAGATGCTCTGGGCTGAAAGGACAAGTCGAACTCCCCTAGCTTGATGGCCCACTTGGCCAACCGGCCAGAGGTATCAGGGCGAGACAAAATGGCTCTGAGAGGCTGATCAGTGAGCATGACTATAGGATGAGCCTGAATGTAGGGTCTAAGTCGTCGGGCAGAGATGAACAAAGCAAAAATGACCTTCTCCGTCCTGGAATACCTCTCTTCTGCACCATGAAGTATCTTACTGGTATAATATACAGGTCTCTGAGTGCCGTGGTCGCCAACACGCACCAGAACGGAACTAACGGCTTCGAAGGAAGCCGCAAGATAGAGGAAGAGCTTTTCTCCCTCCTCCGGTTTAGACAACAGGGGCGATGTGGACAAGAACTCCTTAAGTTCTTCAAAGGCTCGTTGATAGTCTTCCGTCCACTCGAAACCGTCCGCTTTACGTAGGACCTTGAAGAAGGGTAAACACCTCTTCGCCGATCTTGACAAAAATCGGCTTAATGCTGCTATCCTCCCGGTGAGTTGTTGTACCTCTTTCTTACATACTGGCCGCCTCATATCAAGAATGGCTTGAATTTTCTCTGGGTTTGCCTCAATTCCCTGCCGGTCACCAGGAAACCCAAGAATTTCCCTGCAGTAACTCCAAATGCACATTTGCGTGGGTTGAGCTTTATTCTATGGAGCCGGAGGTTGTGGAAAGTCTCCTGCAGGTCGGCGACATGGCCAGTGGCACAGGTGCTCTTTGTCAACATATCATCTACATATACTTCCATGTTGCGGCCGAGCTGGTCTTTAAAAACTTTGTTCATCAGCCTCTGATAGGTAGCTCCCGCATTCTTCAATGCGAAGGGCATTACTTTATAACAATAGATGCCCTTCTCAGTGATAAAAGAAGTATGCTCTTCATCCAAGGGGTTCAATTTTATCTGGTTGTACCCCGAGAAAGCATCCATGAAGCTAAGAAGTTCATAACCAGAGGTTGAATCTACTAACTGGTCGATCCGCGGCAACGGAAAACTATCCTTAGGACAAGCTTTGTTAATATCGGTGTAATCGATGCATATCCTCCATCCTCCGCTGGCCTTCCGGACCACGACTACATTGGCTAGCCAATCAGATATTGTGCCTCCCGAATATGACCGGCCATAAGCAATTTATCCACCTCTTCGTCAATGATCCTCTGCCGCTCAGGGCGAAACTCCTTTTCTTTTGGTGGACAGGGCGGCAACTTGGGTTGATATTAAGTTGATGAGCAATCACCTCCGGGGAATCCCGACCATGTCCGTCATTTTCAGGCGAAGACATCCGCATTCGCCGATAAGAAGGCTAGGAGCTGATCCCGGACTTCAGGGGGGAGGAGCTCACCAATTTGCACGGTCTTGGTGGAATCACCTCCCAGAGGGCAAGATATCAGACGCTCCGCTGGCTCTCCCCTCCGATCAGCTTCTCTGGGATCAAACGACTCGGCGACCGGGGGAATTCTAACCACCTGGGGACTAGGAGCTAGATGATAGCAGGGTCTGACCGAGTTCACCTCTCCATGCATCTCGCCGACTCCTTGGTTGGTAGGGAACTGCACCAATAGGCGCTTGGTAGATATAACTGCATCTAATATATTCAACCCGGGGCGGCCGAGAATGGCATTGTAGGCCAGGAGAACCCGAACCACAGAAAGTCCAGCATTACCGTGCTCTGACATGGCGGCGATCCTACCGTCGCCGGTAGGGTAATCTCGCCCTCCACTCGTATAGTCTCCAGTGAAACGACTAGAGGGACGGCTATAGGTCGAAGAGAGTCAGGAGATAAATTCATCCGAAGAAATGCATCATAAGTAAGCACATTAGCGGAGCTTCCACTATCGATTAAGATCCTCTTTACAGGGTGTTTAGCGACCGTCATTGAAATGACAATGCTATCATCTTTTACAACACTACCCCCCGCTATATCTCCCTTAAGAGGGATTACATCATCTAATTCTCCCCCTCCCCTTGGCCTCTTAGAAGATGATGCTCCTCCACGGGAAATCATGCCCACCATCCGCTCTGTCGGGGTGTTATCGATGTTGGCTTGAGCGGGAGGAGGTCCCATCAAAGCTGGCACGGGAGGAGCCTCTTTCTTCTGGATGTACTGCCCAAGGTATCCTTCTGGATGAGTTCTTCGATGGCTTGCTTCAAATTTTGACATTCTTCAGTGTCATGGCCGTAATCTCTGTGGAAACGGCAATAACGGCTCCTGTCGCGCGCAGCGCCCTTCTTCAACGGGGGTGGATGCCGTAAATAAGGCTCGTTTTCAATTTCCATAAGGATATGAGCCCGGGGCGCTAGAGGGGTGTAAGATGGTCTTCTCTAGGGGCCAGGCTTTTGCGGCGGTCAGTCGGTCGACACAAAGGTTCAGACTTCTTGGGAGGGGGCCCGCTCAACTCTGGGCGAGCGGGTCTCTTGCCAGTCCTCTCCTGCGCACCTCTCCTTGATAAATCAGCTTCATCGGCGTGGATGTACTTCTGCGCGCGGCTCAAGAGGTCAGCATAAGAGCAAGGAGGTCTCTTGTCTAGAGAATAGGTAAAACGGGAGGGACGGAGCCCCCGCTTTAAAGCCAGCATGGCCACAGCCTCATCAAGATGATAGACTTCCAGGGCCGCCACCTTGAAACGGGTTATAAAGTCTTTCAGAGGTTCTCCTTCTTGCTGCTGCACGGAGAACAAGCTGTCTGCTACTCGAGGAATCTTTCGACAAGCGTCGAAATGAGCCAAGAAAGACCTCTCCAGTTGTTGAAAAGAATCAATACTACGCGAAGGCAGACGAGAGTACCAAACACGGGCCGCCTTACGGAGGGTGGCCGGGAAGGCAATGCACAGGAGGGCATCAGTCGCTCCTTGGACTTGCATAATGGCTTTGTAGCTCTCCAGATGATCTAGGGGATCAGTGGTGCCGTCATAGGGGTCCAGTTAGGGGAATCAAAATCTTCTTGGAATAGGTTCCTCCATAACTCGTCGAGTAAGAGGAGGGCGGGTATCATAATCTGACCCCGGCTGATTGTTAATTCTTTGACTAAGCTCCTCCAGCCTTCGATCTTGCTCATCAAGGCGCCTCTCCATCTAATCAGTCATATGTCCCCCGGCTGGCTCAGGGGAATAAGATGCGGACCGACGATGCCACCGGCGGTGCTCCGCATAAGGCTCCTTCCCCCGCCGCCGCCCGGCAGGTGGGCTGCCTGGGGAACGGGTGAGAGAGCGCGAACCACCCCGGAAACTTTGAGAGTGAAGCCCTCCTGAGGAATAGGGGCGGAGAGGCTTCGTCGGAGGGGATCTCCCTCGAGCAGATTGTCGGCTGATAGGAGTAGCCGATCTGGGCAACAGAGGTGGCTCGAGCCATTGTCGGGCTCCTCTGGAATGCTGTTCCTGCATCTGCTGAACCATCCCAACAAGGGTTTGAACTTGCTGGGTAAGGATCACCAGTGGGTCCTGAGGAGTAGCTGGAGCCGGCAGTGGCGAGGAAAAACCGAAGGGTTTGATTTCACTGGCTCGGAAGAGCCAAGAGTCTTGCGACCATGGTTGGGAGGCAAGAGATGCCCCCCAGACCAGTCAGAGGGATCCTCTTCCGGAGATCTAGAGCTCATATTCGTAGAACAAGAGTTACTCGAAGGTTCGAGCCCCTACCTGACGCGCCAATCTGTTGATGCTGAATCACTAGTACAGTTTTCTTTGTTACGAGATCTCCTAATGGAGGAAGAGAGAGTCCCCCCCAGAACCCCCTTCCCTTTCTCTTATATCTTTTAAGCCTTTTTTTCTTCTTCCGGCTAGAAAGTCAACGTGTAAGATAAAAGTTAGCTCCAGACGAGAGCGTGCCACGTGGTTATTCATTGATAATTATTAGCAAAGGTATTAAGAAACTTGCTCCGGAAGCTAAGGATCTTCATGATGATCTCGGTTTTCCCAAGGAAATGTCAGGGTTAGTGGGAATGTCAGAGTCAGAGAAGAGTTATCTGTCCCTAAAACAAGTGCTCAGTATCTCCTTTATTCGAGCTTTTCGATGGATGGTAATGCTCCAGCGTTTGTCTTATTCGAGTCATTTAAAGCGTCATGATGCTTAGTGATTCTCGATTTCTGTTTAGGACATGACAGTTCCTCGCGTTTAGTGCTTTTGATATGAGAATGATTCCAAGATTAGAGGCCGCCCAGGACCTGGGGGCCGCCTAGGGCTAGGGGCCGACCAGGACCTGGAGGCCATCTAGGACCAGGGGGCCGTTCAGGACCTGGAGGCCGCCCAGAACCTGGGGGCCGCCTAGGACTAGGGGCCGCCCAGAAGCTGGGGGCCGTCCAGAACCTGGGGGCCGCCTAGGACTAGGGGCTGCCCAGAAGCTAGGGACCGCCCAGAACCTGGGGGCCGCCTAGGACTAGGGGCTGCCTAGAAGCTGGGGGCCGCCCAGAACCTGGGGGCCGCCTAGGGCTAGGGGCCGTCCAGGACCTGGGGGCCGCCTAGAACTAGGGGCCGTTCAGAAGCTGGGGGCCGCCCAGAACCTGGAGGCCGCCTAGGACTAGGGGCCGCCTAGAAGCTGGGGGCCGTCCAGAATCTGGGGACCGTCTAGGACTAGGGGTCGTTCAAGACCTGGGGGCCACCTAGGGCTAGGGGCCGCTCAGAAGCTGGGGACCGCCCAGGACCCAGGACCGTCTAGGATCCCGATCTTACTTCTTGTTTACCAACCATATCAATTATTATTAGTCATGTAACGGAGGCTCACTTCATTGTAAGCAGACAACGAAAGCAGCGGATCAACGGGAATGATGAGCCTATCAGAGTCTCCATAGCATTGGAGGCAGCGTGTTGTCGACGACAATGGAGGCCACTAGAATCTCCACGGTGGTCTATATTTCTAATCGCGGTGCTGGAGAGCGTGGAGGAGGAAAGAGGCTCGGAGGGGACTATTTGATCTTAATAGTCCCGCTATCTCTTGAGAACAGAGCCTCATCGCGTGAAAAACTGTGGACGCGCTTGGCTTGGCACTAATGCCTGCAATTATTCTTACCATCTTCAGGACTGACTATATCGTACCCCAAACACCAACAAGTACTTACGTATAATAAACACGAGGCCGTAACTCAAAGTCTAGCAGACCTCACAATCTATACCTAAACCTAGTCCAAGAGTGGTGGTTGCCGTAGATTTGTGTCCCCTTTTTGTTCGTTTCCTAAAGAAAATGATGGAAAAGTACCGCCTTGGATCTGCGCTAGGTCACGAGCAGCTGTCAGAAATTTCAAGGAGTCGGTCATTGGCACGTTTCCTAACATTAGATGTTGCCCGGTTGAATGTGACATATCACAGGGAATTAAGTCGCCAATAACATGCTATGTTATTTGGGGCTCGATGCCAGATTTTTTATCAGCAAGAAAATAAAAATTGAAGTTGGGAAGCACATGAGGGCGGTTGCAGCTAAAGCTATAGAGAAGAAGGTGGTAGGCGGGGCGACGGGCCAAAGAGGGAGGGAGAACGCGGCGCCCATCGATCGGTGCGTTCAAGAAGCGCGCATGTGCCCACTCTCGGCGGTTAGGTGCGAAATAGACCGTGGGTGACGGGAGACAAGTTTTCAGAGTTCAAAAAGAGACTTTTGGAAGCGCTCTCATCTCACATGGCACAAACGCGGGATTTGGAAAATGACTGCCGCAATGAGTCTTTTCTTTTCTTTTTTTTTTGTTTTTGTTTGTTTTACTTTAGCCCTGTCATGTGACGCCTAAAGAATTTCGGGGATAGTAGGTGTAGGTTTTTTTTATTTTAATAATCAAACGATTATACCATTCGAATTTTGAGAAAGAAAAAAAATTACAGTTCTTTTTTATAGAATTATGAATTCTAAAATCAAGTATCGACAAGCCTAGTCATTTGCCAAGAATTTATCGAGTTAGATTAGCAGAATAAAAAATTTCAAGTCTTTTATTGATTAGGTGACACTCGAATTTGAACTGAGGATAAAGGATCTGCAGTCCCCTGCCTTACCACTTGGCCATGCCGCCAAATCTAATCCAAAATAGATAATATTTTTATCCACCCATAATCTATTACTAATTTTTTTTTTATCTTGAATCCCATTGTACTTATCCCTTTTAAAAATTAATCAAATCCATGATATCAGAAAGTAATATTAAACATATAACATAGGGACACAAGTCCTCACTGGTTCAAGACCATATTTTCGTACGATGGCAACGAAGAAAGCCACCCAATCAGCAGCAAAATTGGCTTCCCTATAAACATGACGATAGTAAATCTCATCAATCAAATGGAGAACTGATCTGATGTCGTGGATAAAAGGATTGACTCGAGATCAATCCTCAGTATCCGGTTTGATTCAATCAATGATTGTAACATAATCGTCCTTAATATACAGTTGTCGGATGCCAAGGATGCCAGTAGCATATGTGATGCCCATCCAAGCTGCATAAAGCTTTGTCTGCCGAGCAGATGTATAAATAAGGCTTCGCCCATCAGCAGCTAGCATCAATCCATTTAGATCCCAGATAACAAAACCCGCATCGGTCATCCTTCATCTGACACTCCCGTCAAAGTTTATCTTGATAAAACTCAAGGATGAAGACTCCCAAGAGATAAAAACCGTAGACCGATTCGCTACTGTGATAGCAGATGAGCCCCAGGTGCCGAATCTGTTAGAAAGGTGAGGAGAGTCATGCCGCTAATACTTAGCAACCAATCCCGTCACCTGCCTTAGTATTCTGTCAATGGATGGGAGCTCATTAGGTTCTTCTTCAAGAGTAGCTTAGCAAGATATACATGTGGACTTGTAATCCGTTCAGTTTACATTAGCCCAAGCCATTTCTTTCGAATTAAGATACCATGGGTTTACTATGGTACTTTCTAAATTTTTTAATATTAAAATTTTATAATTAAATTTATTTTAAGGGACGTGGACACATCACTAGCGATGGGTTTCAATCCGAAGCTACGGTAAAAAGTCAAATTTTGTAGACAGTGTTTGACGGGTGCGATAGGTAAGTAAAGTGCGAGATTGTGAATTCCATGAAGGTAAGGTTGGAGGCAACATTGGAGCGAGATCTATATCTTTCTGTGTATTATCCATTTCTTCAGGATTTAAAAGAATTCATCTTATAATTTTATCATATCTATATGCATGTCAAGATGAGTAAGGGCGAGGTGGAGAGGGAAATGATGGGAAAAAAAAGAAAATCCTCATAAAGGTGTTAATCCAATCATTATCAGTGATGATGTCCTCTGCAGTTTGAGAATCAGTGATTTAATCTTTCAGGACTGCTTCTCTTGGTACCTGCCCACGGTGATCCGATTCTTCAGTATTGAGCTTGCTCGCAGGATCCTCTCTGTCCCTCTCACTTCGGGACCCACTACTGATGCTAGACTCTAAAAAAGATCCTGTCTCCTCAGTGCTCCTATGAGGGATCTTCTAAAAATTTACAGGCTACAGGCTCAGCGTAGGATGGATGTGGCATGGATTTGGCGGCTTCTTACCCATCCTAGGATTCAGTTATTCATGTGGAAGCTTGCTTGGGACTGCCTCCCAACATGCTTTTTGCTCTCTAGAAGGGGGTTATCTATCCAGCCGAGGTGCCCTATGTCATGTGCTGTCAGGAGGAGGAGACTACTGATCATGCTATCTTTTCTTGCCTCAGAGCTAGACAGATTTGGCAAATTATTGGCTATCAGATTGGGCAGAATAGCACTACTTCTCACTGTGCGACTCTTTTCTGTGATATTCGAAGAAGTACTAAGCAGCAAGCTGCCACCTGGACTTACACAGCTTACCAGATCTGGATATCGCGGAATCATCTTGTTTTTACTGATGATCGTGCATCTCCACATATGACAGCCAGAAAAGCGATCTTCTTATCTACGGAATACACTCACCATTGCTCTGCGTCGGCTTTTGACAGTCCTGGCCACTGGGGTCCCTCTGCTGCTTTGGCAGCGAACCGGCATATAGTTTTTATTGCTTGGGAGCCCTATCCAGGGTTTGTTAAAATCAATTTTGATGGCAGTGTCCGGGGTAGACTTGCTGGTTCAGCCTTTATAATACGTGGGTTTGATGGTGCTATGCTGGCGGCTGGGGGCCTTGGTCTTCTGGATTGTTCGGTCCCGCTAGCAGAGCTTTACGCAGTATGGGCGGGTATCTCCTACGCCACTCGGATCCTCCGTGCTCATAGTCTTCTCATTGAGGGAGACTCTCTTATTGTTATCAGATGGCTCCGCCATGATAACGGTGATCCGGCTGCATCTAACCCTTTGCTACACGATATCCAGGTCACCCTTCAGGAAGCTCACAGAGTCCATATTGATCATGTCTATAGGGAAGTCAATGCGGCGGCTGACTGGATAGCAGGCTCGATGGCTTATCATTCTGGGATTAGGATCTGAAAGCAGGGTGACCTCTGCCCTTTTGTAGTTAAACATATATTATATTTTAACTTATCTGGGCTGACTCACACTAGACTAGTGTGATTAGTATGATCACCCATTTGTATCAAAAAAAAAAAACTTCTACAATATCAATTATTTTGATTTAATCATTATTTTTATATATATATATATATATATATATATATATATATATATATATATATATATAAAGGGGAATCATAGCATAACCTAAGATACCAATATATAAAGGTTTGGCATTTGCTTGCTACAATGAATCCATTAAAATTTAAACTAATAATGAAATATAAATAATTTTAAGTATTAATTTGGGGGCTTGAGGAAACTATTTTTAATTTAAAGATTAATTGAAATGCTTCACTACCCTTCCTTAGCGTTGTTTGTATTTCTTTAGCATGCATTCATAAAATAAAATTGTAGAGAGATTTTTAAGCAGCTTGTGAAGCATTCATATGTTTTTCTCCCCCTTCTTCATTCATTGTCATGGAAATTTAAATCTGAAACCTCTCACTCGGAGTGATATTATGATATTATATTTTTACCCAGGGAAAATCCATGTTATGGCTCAAGATGGAAAAGAAGAGTTCTTAAAAGGGAGGAGGTTCCACCTATTTATAAAAAAGTTAAAAAGCAATCAAATGAGAAGAAATAATCATGATGATAATAATAATAAATTATGTACATGTCCTTTAAAAAAAATGTACCTTTCATCTGTTGCTTATTGGGTTAATTATAGTGGTAGGTGTGAAGTTGTTTTCTCTTTTATCACTGACAACAACATTTTTATTTATGATTGGCTTACATTTGCCATGTGACTAAAATATATTTGAGACAAGAAATTAATTAATACTTAAGATACACTTCTCCTAGATATTTTTTACATTAAAGAAAATATTTCGAAGGAAGTCTGATCTTGAAATAGAAAATTAAAAATTTTCTTTTTAAAAGTTCATGTCAATTCTCCCGTTGTCGGTGAAAAAGATGCTGCATGCCATCTTTATTGTACTTATATTTGCTAAGCATGAAAAAGATTGCAAGCAACACAAAAATAATAAGGATAAAAAAAATAATTTATATTAATGAATTGGAACTTATCAGAGCCAATCATAAACTGCTACCGTCCTTAATTATATGCTTTCAGGCACTTTTACGATCAATAGCCGAAACACATATATTATAGAATAAGAAAAAATTAAACATAATAAGAAATAGATTCCTAAATCAACATTAATAAGAACTTCTTAGCAACTACGTAGAATAGCCCTAATTAAATAAGGACTTGGATTATGATTTCAAGCTTGGTTTAATTTTTAACAGTCTTTTTTAAACCAAGGGCTTCAAATTTTATCATGCCTATCATTCTCTTAAGCTTCATAAACAGATCATCTTTAAGTGGCTTTTAAAAAATTTAACCTTTAAATCAACAAAATTCAATCATAATACTTTTATTTTTGACCAACTTATGAATGTAATGATACATGATATCGATATATTTGTTGCGATTATAAAACACCAAATTTTTTTGTCAATGAAATTGCAAATTTGTTAACACAACATTTTTTCTAGGCTTATCTTGTTGATGATGTAACCCAATAAGCATTCTTCCTTACCATACAACTTGAGTAGCACTTGCTCTTAGCTATAATATATTCTACTTTAGCGATCAAAAGAGCAATCATCTATTGTTTCTTAGATAACCAAACAAAAAACTTTTGAACTAAGATGGAAAGCATAACCAAAATGTTTTCTATTTTCAATATCACTTGCCCAATCACTATGTATCCAACAAGCTCTATAGTATGAAAAGACTTATCTAAATTAGAAAACATATTCTTTTTACTATTCAAATGATTACTACACTCTGTGTCAACCATTAACTGTTATCTTAATTTATTGTTGCATGATTGGCTATTAATAAAGCCTCTTATTATCACCATTATTCTTAGCAGCTTTAGCATGATTCTTTCAATTATTAGATCTTTGAGCATGGCATTCATGACTGTAGTTTCTATGCTTTTTACATTTATAATATTGAATATTAAATTTATTTTTATGTTGGCTTTTATGTTGACCTTGTTTTAAACTGAATTTATTCCATCCTCATATGCCTTTATAATCTAGCCTCTCTGATTTGATTCTATCTTATTTAATAACTTATCTTCTTTTTTCAAATTCAATTGGACTTTCAATGGTTGCTTAACTACAACTACTGCCTTTTCATTTCGATATTACTCAAGTGCCTTTAATAATTGTTGTAGCTCATCAATGGTCATAAATTTAGTATTTCTTATTCCTCAATAGTAGTCACCATACATTCAAATCACTCCGTGAAAGTTCAAAGAATTTTCTTTATGACCTTCTCATCTTGAATATCATTTCCATTGGCTTTCATATCATTAACAAGCTTCTAAACTCTTATAAACTAATCAACAATGCTTTTATTTTTATCTCATTGGAGGGGCTCAAACAACCTCTTTAATGTTTATAGCCTCACCTTTTTAACTCTATGTACACCTTAATAAGATATAGCTAGAATATTCCAAGCTTCTTTCATTGTTCTTGCATAAATAATCTTTAAAAAATTAGTAATTTTACACTTTAAAATATATGATGGAGAGCATAAACATTATTTAAGGAAATCTGAAATGAGATTTAAGAATTGAAATACTAAAATTCATAAGGGTTGGATTCAACAATTCATTGGCTTTAGGCTCGTTTGGCATTTTCAAAACACAACACTGCCCCACCATCCATCCAACGTATGAAGAATTATTAAATCAAAAATTCCAAGTTGTCATAAACAAGTAAAAATAGAATCTCAATTGCATTTACAAGTGCACACAACATAAAGAACAAAGTGTTCAAAAAGAGGAAATTTAATATTTATCAACAAAAAGATGAAATCTAAATCAATAAAGAAAGAAAAGGCATCTTCTAAATGTGAAGGACACCAGCCACTCAATAGATTATGCTTGTCAAGTCTCCTTTTTATGACTAACTAAGCATACTAAAGTCAATTTCTTTTTCCAGAAGCCTACCTTAATTTTAGGAATCTATTTCCCAAGTATGCATTTCGTAGAGATTTAACTTTTGGATATTATCTTCCTATTTTCTAAATAAGATCTTAAGGTCAGTGTTCTATAAACCAACATGTGTTTGTTGGGAAAAGAAACCAAGATGTGAACAATGTGCCCTTTCTCATTCTTCATTCATCATTCTTCATTCATCTATGATCAACTACAACATGATACGATTGGAGGACTGGTTTCTTTATTTATGAGAAATGCATGGTCAACCATTCGATGGCATGATTTTAAACGATGATTCTACTACGATGATAGCTTAGATCGTTGGCAATCCCGAGAGTATCTATTCATGGCTAAGAAGTATTTAATCTAAAATTGTCACTCTCTCAAACATCTTTTTATATGCATTCATTCCTTCCAAGAAGCTAATCAAGCAGTTGATTCTCTTACTAACCTGTGATGCCCCTCCCAATTGTTCCACATTGGATAATTGAGAGTTGGTTAAGTGGTTTATAACCGGTTAAGCAAGAAGGATAAGGCACCAATTAGATCCCTTTTTGGGCTGTGGTCGCCCAAGTTGGTGTTGACCTTATCCGTCTTGCTTTCTTGTAACGAAACCTTATCCGTCTTGCTTTCTTGTAACGAAACGGGCCCGTGAGCTCAGGTCGTTACAATATGGTATCAGAGCCTCGCACCAGTCGAAAGTGCAGGAGCTAAGTGCCACACAGGACAAAGTGCTACATCCATGGGGGATGGGAGCCACCTCTTGAACTTGTGGGAGCCACCTCTAGAATCCTGCCTGCCTGGTGGTTGTGATGAATTACCCCTGGCGACGAGGACGTCGCCTCTGTTAAGGGAGGTAGATTGTGATGCCCTTCCAATTGTCCCATATTGGATAATTGGGAGTTGGTTAAGTGGTTTATAACCGGTTAAGCAAGAAGAACAAGGCACCAATTGGATCCCTTTTTGGGCTATGATGGCCCAAGTTGGTGTTGACCTTATCCATCTTGCTTTCTTGTAACAAAACAGATCCATGGGCTCGGATCGTTACATAACCTATCTGTATTTATAATTTTGCAAGCATGTTGGCTTCACGACAAATCCAATCCGCGGAGAAAATTATGCTTGCAAGCTGTGAGTTGACAAATCCCATTTTATAAATGGAACCATGTGGAACGAAAAGTTTTGGGGGAAAAAAAACAAAAAACAAAACAAAAATTAAAGCCAAAGCAGCAACCTAGGCATCAAAGAGACATCCCTACCAATCGTTGGTCACGGTAAAATAATTGTAACGCGGTTTCATGACCAAACTCATTGGAGACAAACATATTAAAGACCAAAGATAGCTCTCTTTCTGTGTCTGGTCAAAGATAGTCCATGGACCCTATCTTGGATCCGCACTTCGTGGGATCCTGCTTGCAGATGGGGTATAAGCTGATGGCTAATGATTAGGACGCGATCATGTAAGCTGTCGCCCACCACAACATGGTGGGTCCAATGCCCTGTGGCTACCACCGATGGGATGAGAGATGGACCATGAATAAAATCCATGCGAGACTTCAAGCAGTCGAGAGGGGAAAAAAAAAAAAAAAGGTGGTGGATCTTTGAAGCAATCGACGTCACCGTGGCCAATGGGATTGATTAATCAAGCTTCAAAGGCAAGAAGAAATGGTGTTACTCGACCCCATGTTCTTCCGCGTTTGGCCAGCTGTTTATGAGAGCGATGTGCTTCAAAGTCCGGCGATTGTTCTCTTGTTAATCTCGGACGAACGGGGGAAGTCGGAAGAACTGATGAGCTTTGTAGTGAAAAAGAATTCTCAGTGGTGAATCCAACTAAGGTGGACTTGAATCTTATATTCGCATTTAGTTTTAATCTGATTCAAATCAAGACATCGCACGAGGATGTCTGCGTGTATAATTTTATAATACTTGTGGTATGTGGAGGTCCAACCAACCCTATCTATTAATTCAGCCAGTCCTATCAGAAGAGTTTAGATTGACCAAAGTCCAGCCCTAGTTAGAAAAGCTTATGCCTAATGTTGTCCATGGGGATTATAGATTCCACACACATTTTCTAGCATTTTGTAACGATTCGGGCCAGGCCTGCGGTATCCATGAATCCATTTCGTTATAAAAAAAAAAAAAAAAGTAAAACGGATAAGGATCACACCAATTTAGGCCATCATAGCTCAAAAAGAAATTCAATTGGTACTTATCAATTTTTCTTAATTGGTTATAAATCATACCATGGGCATCACAATCTACCCCCTTATAGAGACGACGTCCTCGCCAGGAGCACATGATCATAACCATACAGAATTCTAGAGGTGCCCTTCACAGATTCAAGTAGGCATGGGCACTGGACCGTGCCGTGCCAAGCACGGCCCAGGCCATCGTGCCAGAAAAATTACCGTGCCATGCCTGGCACGACCCATTAACAAATGGGTCGTGCCAGGCACGACCCACTAAAAAAAATTCAAATTCAGCATGGCCCGTGAGGCACGGGCCACTAAAAAAAATTTAAATTCGGCACGGCCCGTCACGGGGCCGTGCCATCCAGAACGGCCCTACTGGGCCATTTTGTGGGCCGTGCCATGGCACGGCCCACAAGGGCCGTGCCATGGCATGGTTGGTGCCAGGAGCACACTATGCGCCTAGGCACCAGCCAGCTGATCCAAGCCATGATCCTGATCGGCGATGATGGATCCGATGATTGCGATCGATCTGATCGGAGATGATCCGACGGTTGCGATCAATCCATGCCATAATCCTGATCGGCGATGATCGATCCAACGGTTGCGATCCATCCGATCGGCAATGATCCGATGGTTGCGATCGATCCAAGTCATGATCCCGATCGGCGATGATCGATCGGACTGTTGCGATCAATTCGATCGGAGACGATCCGATGGTTGCGATCGATCCTAGTCATGATTTCGATCGGGGATGATCGATCCAACAGTTGCGATCTATCCTATCGGCGATGATCCGATGATTGCGATCGATCCAAGCTATGATCCCAATTGGCGATGATCGATCGGACCATTGCGATCAATCCGATCGGAGACGATCCGATGGTTGCGATCGATCCAAGCCATGATCCCATTCGGCGATAATCAATCCGACGGTTGCGATCGATCCGATCGGAGATGGTCCAACGGTTGCAATCGATCCATGCCATGATCCCGATCGGCGATGATTGATCCGACGGTTGCAATCCATACGATTGGCGATGATCCGGCGATTGCGATCAATCCAAGCCATGATCCTGATTGGCGATGATCGATCCGACAGTTGCGATCCATCCAATCGGAGACAATCCGACGGTTGCGATCGATCCAAGCCATGATCCCGATCGGCGATGATCAATCCAACAGCTGTGATCCATCTGATTGGAGACGATCCGATGGTTGCGATCGATCCAAGCCATGATCCCGATCGATAATGATCGATCAAACTGTTACGATCAATCCGATCGAAGACGATCCGATGTTTGCAATCGATCCAAGCCATGATCATGATCAGCGATGATCAATCCGACGGTTGTGATCCATCTGATCGGAGATGATCCGACGTTTGCGATCGATCCAAGCCATGATCACGATCGGCGATGATCAATCCGACGGTTGCGATCCATCCGATCGGAGACGATCCGACATCTGGATCGATCCAAGCCATGATCCCGATCGGTGATGATCAATCCGACGGTTGCAATCAATCCGATTGGAGACGATCCGACGGTTGCAATCGATCCAAGCCATGATCCCGATCGATGATGATCAATCCAACAGTTGCGATCCATCCAATCGGAGACGATCCGATGGTTGCGACCGATCTAAGCCATGATCCCGATCGGCAATGATCGATCGGACTGTTGCGATCAATCCGATCGGAGACGATTCAACGGTTGCGATCGATCCAAGTCATGATCCCGATCGATGATGATCGATCAGATCATTGCGATCAATCCGATCGGAGACGATCTGACAGTTGTGATGGATCCAAGCCATGATTCCAATCAGGGATGATCGATCCGACAGTTGCGATCGATCCAATCGGAGATGATCTGATGGTTGCGATCGATCTATGCCATGATCCTGATCGGCAATGATCGATCCGACGGTTGCGATCCATTCGATCGGCGATGATCCGACAGTTGCGATCGATCCAAGCTATGATCCCGATCGGCGATGATCGATCTGATGGTTGCGATCGATCCATGCCATGATCCTGATATGCTATTATCGATCGAACGATTGCGATCTATCTAATCGGAGATGATCCGACGATTGCGATCGATCCAAGCTATGATCCCGATCGGCGATAATCGATCGGACCATTGTGATCAATCCGATTGGAGACGATCCAACGTCTTAGATCGATCCAAGCCATGATCCCGATCGGCGATGATCGATCCGACGGTTGTGATCGATCCAAGCCATGATCCCGATCGGCGATGATCGATCCGACGGTTGCGATCAATCCAAGCCATGATCCCGATTGGTGATGATCTATCGAACCATTGCGATCGATCCGATCGGAGACGATCCGACGGTTGCGATCGATCCAAGCCATGATCCCGATCGAGGATGATCGATCCAACGGTTGCGATCTATCCCATCGGAGATGATCCAACAGTTGCGATTGATCCAAGCCATGATCCTGATCGGCGATGATCGATCCAACGGTTGCGATCCATCCGATTAGCGATGATCCGACGGTTACGATCTTTCTATTTTTTTTCTTACTTATTATATTATGTTCTAGAGGTCAGGCCTAGCCCCCTCCCTTCTGTACCATTTTAATTTTAAATTAATAAACTGGTAGGGGTCTATACCAAACCCCCCACCATTATGGTGGCTTTATATTAATAAAAATTTTTTATTTCTAATAATTTTTTAATTTATCAAAAAAAAATTATATTTTTTATAATTTTTTATTTAAGTTGTGCACGGGCCAGGCCCCAGGTGGGCCGTGCCTGGCACGGCCCAGACCCCCTGGGCCATGCCTGGCATGGCCCACCTGGGCCGTGCCTGGAATGGCCCACCTGGGCCATGCCTGGAATGGCCCACCTGGGCCGGCACGGCTCAGGCACACCTGGGCCGTGCCGGCATGGCACGACGGGCCGGCCCAGACCCGTTATGGGTCGTGCCGTGCTGGGCCAACAGAAAAAAATTTTCTGAGCCCGGCACGGCCCATCAGGGCCTGGGCCGTGCCGTGCCATGGGCGGCACGGCCCAGTGCCTACCTCTAGATCAAGAGATGGCTTCCATCCTTCATGGATGTAGTACTTTGCCCTGTATGGCACTTAGCTCCTGCACTTTCGGCTAGTACCTGATTCTGATACCATATTGTAACGATCTGGGTCTCAGGCCCGCAGCACCCATAAATTCTTTCATTACAAGAAAGTAAGACGAATAAGGTTCACATAACTTGAACCATCATAGTTCAAAAGAAATCCAATTGATATTTATTTATTATTAATTAATTATAAATATACAATCAACTCTCAATTGTTTGATATGAAACTATTGAGAATGCCGTAGCATATTTTACTGGACCTGATTGCTTCCTTCGTTAGAGCGAGACATGAGACATGATGAATTCTCTGTCCCTAAAAATTAAGTCATGGGTTGGTGCAATTTTTATACTACAAACTGTCATATAAATTTGAAAACTGTCCTGTGCTTTATTTTAGATATAAATCACTTTGATATGATTAAAAAAAAGAAGTATTTATTAGATATCATATTCTTGCCTACAGAAAAAGATATCATGATGAATTCTCTCTGTCAGGAGGAAGTAAACTTCAGGTCTCATCCGGCCGTCTGGACGTCGGATTAAGCTGTCCTGACTACTGAGCCTGCCTTCAAACTATTTGATGTTTTGGTTCCATGAATACCACCCATTACCACGCTCCCTCTTCTCTCCACTTTATTACCCTTGGCTTTGGCACCATGGAGCCAATCCTACCTTCCCCTTTCTCTCACTATCTACGAGAGAATATTTGGCGTGGCCAATGGCTTGGATGTCTGCAGGAAAGTTTTTCTTTAATATATAATTACAATAAAAATATCTAAATTTATTTATTAATTTTTTATACATCTTTAATAAAACATATCAACTCATAAAATTAGTTTGATTAATAAAATTATTGATGGTCATTGACACAAACTTAAGTAAACTCCTCTATTTGAAACCTTCCTTTCGCTCCTCCTTTACTCGGTTATTGCAGCTTCATCAGTTTGATATCTGTATTTTGCTGAAACTCATCTTTCGGATCTCAGTCTTCAGCGTTTTCAACGAAAAGTTTCCCGGTGTTGGTCTTCTTATGCTGTGGAATCTAATGGTCTTTCTGGAGGTATTCTGGCACTTTGGCGGAAGCCTTCCATCCGTATTGATGCTTTCATAGTTGTACTCAATAGGTGGCCCTGGTTATTTCGGAGGGGATTACTCCGCCTTGGTTGCTTCTTGGTGTCTATGCTAATACAGACTATAGAGAGAGGCGCTATCTATGGTCCGAGATTCTCACTCTCTTAGGCCAGGATTTTTCTACGCTTATTGCTGGAGATTTTAATTGTATTGTGGACGCATCGGAGAAGCGGGGGGGGGGGCGTCGGTTTGTGGATTCCCGAATTCTTCTGAGTTCCGCTCTTTTCTTTCCACTGCCAGGGTTGTGGATTTGGGGTTTTCTGGCTCTCGGTTTACATGGTACAATAACCAACGGGGAACTGCTCGGGTGTGGGAGCGCCTTGACCGAGCTTTGGCTTCCCCTGGGTGGATGCAGCTCTTTTCCGGCGCTACTATTTCTCATTTGCCTCGGATTGCGTCTGACCACTACCCTCTTCTGATCTCTACGGAGTCTTCCACTCAGCCTCTGAGGCCGTTTCGGTTGAGCAGTTTTGGACTTCTTACTCTTCGACCCGGGCTATTATCCGTCAGGTGTGGCGGATGCCGGTTAGAGGAAGTTCTGCCTACCGTCTCTCCCGCCGCCTTGAATTAGTGAAGCGTAGGCTCCTGAGATGGAGTCGGAGAGAGGTGGGCGATTTTGTTCAGCGCATTCAATCTGTGGAAGCTGACATTGCTTTGCTTCAGGCGAGGGAAGATTCGGATGGCTGCCTCTCTGAGTTAGATCTCCAGACTCTTCGTCGGAATTTGTCTTTACACCATTCTTTACTTAGTCAGCAGGAGACTTATTGGCGATAGCGGTCCCGGATTCAGTGGCTTTAGGAGGGCGACCGGAATACCAGGTTCTTTCATCAGGCTACTGTGGCTCGGCGGGCTGCCAATCATATTCGTTATATCCGTGATTAGAATGGTCATATTGCGGAAGATGAGGAGACTATTCGAGAGCAGATTGTCCATTATTTTCAGTCCCATTGGTCGGAGGTGTCTGCCAGTGGTTGCCCCATTTCTCCTGTTCCCCTGGCTACCCGGGTTTCTAAGGATGATAATGCTATGCTTTTGAGGGAGGTCTCGGCGGAGGAGATTCGTTCTGCTATTTGGGTTCTGGGCCCTGATAAGGCCCCTGGTCCTAACGGGTTTCCTCCCTTCTTCTTCCGACACTATTGGGATATTATCGGGTCGGATGTGGTTATGGCTATTCAGATGGTTTTCTTATCTAAAGCTCTTCCTCCTAAGTGGCAGCGTACATTTGTCTCTCTTATCCCTAAGAGGTCAACGGCTTCTCTTCCCCAGCATTATCGGCCTATCAGTTTGTGCACCACCCTTTACAAAATCTGTGCTCGCCTTTTGGTCACCCGGCTTCAGGGAGTGATTCCCCGACTTATATCTATGGAACATGGGGCTTTCATCCGTAGTCGTAGCATCACTGCTAATGCTCTTATTGCCCAAGAATTCATGTACGACCTTCATCGGGCGACTAGTAGAAGGGCTCTTATGGCCATCCAGTTGGACATGGAGAGAGCTTATGATAGGATCAGTTGGACTTATCTTCGGCAGACTCTTCAGGAGTTTCATTTTGCTGATCTCTTCATTGAGTGGGTTATGGCATGTGTGCAGGGGCCGACCTTTTCCATCCTCATCAATGGAGGTCCTTCGGGTTTTTTCCCATCAGCTGGGGGGCTTCGGTAGGGTTGCCCTCTTTTTCCTTTCCTGTTCATTCTCTGTGCTAATGATTTATCACGCACTTTTGCTCAAGCTGTTGGAGTGTCTATGTTGCAGCCTTATATGCCTGGGCCCCAAGGCCCCCCTCTTACTCATTTGCTCTTTGCAGACGATTGTGTTCTTCTTAGCCCAGCTTCTATTCAGAATGCGGCGGTTTACTCTGCTATCATTCAAGCTTATTGCCAAGCTTCCGGTCAGCGGGTCAATCTGCAGAAATCTGTCCTTTATTTAGCCCGTCGATCCCTTGTCATCGTCGGACTGTGATCTCCCAATTGTTAGGGATCTCTTCCCATTCTGACCGCCTATCCTACCTTGGGATCCCTATATCGGGGCGTCGTCCTTGGCAGACTGACTTCGGAGATCTTGATCGTCGGATTGCTGATCGGTTGAGCAGGTGGCAGGATTCTAGCCTCTCGTTGATGGGTCGGATTATGTTGATTCGGTCCATCCTCACCTCGCTTCCCCTTTACCTCTTATCTAATACCCTGATTCCGGTTATCTATCTGCGCCGGATTGAGAGGCGTTTTCGGGATTTTCTCTAGGGCTCGAGTCAGGGCGGCCACGGTATTCATCTCCTTTCATGGGATATTGTTTGTATGCCTATTAGAGAGGGTGGGCTGGGGATTCAGTCTTTGGTCCTTCGTCGGGAAGCTCTGTTTGCGAGGCATGCCTCTAGATTTCTGTTGGATCCTCATTGTTTTTGGAGTATCGTTATGAGAGGTAGATATGGTGCTTGGTCTTCTGATTTGACTTCCCGCACTCCTCGCGGATGCTCTCTGTTTTGGCGAGCGATTTATCAGGCTGCCCCTTCTGTTATGCCCGATATTCACTGGATGATTGGGGATGGGAGATCTGTCGATGTTACTCAGGATAGTTGGATTGCAGCCATTCCTCTATCCCGCTGGCCGACCTTTATTAGTACTGATGTTGACCCCTCTATGCCAGTGGCTACTTTGATTTGCTAGGACAGTAATGTTTGGAATGCTTCCACTGTTTTCCGACTCTTTGGGGTGGAGCTTGCGCAAAGGATTCTCGCCATTCCCCTTGCCCCCTCAGCTGACTCGGATACCAGACTCTGGCAGCGCTCCTACCTTTCTTGTGCTCCTACTAGGGATCTAGTCGACTGTTTCCATTCTCGGATTTCGGGGCTGGAGGATGTTGCATGGATCTGGCGTTTGCCTATTCACCCCAGGATTCAGCTTTTCTTGTGGAAGCTTCAGTGGAACCGCCTTCCTACCTGTGCTCTGCTGGCCGGCCGTGGTCTCCTCATGTCGCCTCTCTGCCCAATCTGTGGGCTTGAGGATGAGTCGGTTGATCATGTTATCTTTACTTACTCTCGAGCTATGAGGATCTGGCAGCAGATGCCGCTTACCCCGTGGGTGTCTGTGGACGGACCCATTCGGCTTTCTTTCTTGCACGCCATTCGTCTTGCTGCTCATAGTGGACTGGGCACCCAGTGTGCTGTCTCAGCTTATTTGGCTTATCATATTTGGCTCACTAGAAACCAGATGGTTTTCTCTGAAGAGACTGTTCCATCCCATATTATTATCAGAAAGGCTGTTTTTCTTGCTAAGGAGTATGGCCGCTCTTCTCTTGCTGTTCACTCTGTTTGATCCGGTCTCTGGGACTCCCCTGCTGCTTCGGCAGCGCACCGTTCTACGGTCTTTGTTTCTTGGGAGCCCCCATCCCTGGGTTATGTTAAAGTGAACTTTGATGGCTCTGTCTCCGATCGTATTGCTAGGTCCGGTTTTGTTATTAGGGGTTCGGAGGGTGAGCTTCTTGCAGTCGATGGCCATGGTTCCCTGGATTTATCGGTCCCTACGGCGGAGCTTCAGGCTGCTTGGGCTGGAATCAGTTATGCTGTTCGTTATTTGGCCTCGAACAGATTGATTATTGAGGGAGATTCTCTCACGGTTATTCGTTGGATTCGTCGGGATGGGGTCTTCAATCCACCAATCCTATTCTCCGTGTAATTTGGGATTCTCTCCGGACTACAACTGCGCCTCTGATTCGCCATGTTTATAGGGAAGTCAATGTGGCGGTTGATTGGGTTGCAATGTTGCAGCTCGCCATTCAGGCCCTTGGGAATGACATATGGGTGACCCATGCCCTCTTATTTTACAGCAAATCATGTACTCTGACTTCTCGGGTTTGACTCACACCAGACTGGTGTGATCGCCCGCTTGTAACAAAAAAAAAAAATGATGGATGTAAAAAAGTGCTCGCATGATGCCTACATGATACTGAAGTTGGTGAAGGGTAATTTTTTTTTTTAAAAAAATTCATAATTTCCACCTCCCAACCCCGACACATGTGTGAATTCTCTCCATCATCATTTTTCGTCTTTTAGCACCGGTATCTCAATGCTATGCAATGCCATTTTATTATTTTCTTACTTTATCTATCGTACCAATTCGAATGATTCAAGTAACCATCAATGGTTTGACTTAACCACCATACTTAATTAAATAAAATTTATGAGTAAATATATCAAATTTTAAAAATTAATTAAAATTTCTTAATAAGTTCATGTAATTATATTTCTTACTAATACTTCATTCAAGAGTAGCTGTTGATCAGCTTGCTAGCAATTATCTATCAAATGCAGTTGGTCTCAAACAAGGCCTGAATAGCGTAGAGTATTTAATTAATTATTAGAATGCAAATATTAGTGGGTGTTTTGTATATTATTGATTTGAGAATTTTTGAAGCACGCAAGCAAAATTTGTCAAGAATAAAGTGTACGGCAACAACATATTGGGCCGATTTTTTCATATGGCTTTGAGAGCCCACTTCCCATGGGGCAGAGAAAATCATTTCACCGTTATATACGAACCTTGATGTGCCCCATTAACCATCTTATTTCCTCATCAGGCCAGGATAGCACACTTTATGGCTCGTTGAGGTGCAAATTTGCTTAATATTCGATGTTTCTGAAATAAATTGAGGATAAATTTTAGTTGCAGTATATTATATGTTTACTGTTGGGATCTCACATGTGACACATATGCTTGTCATTATTTCTCCAACCAACGCACGTTAATTATTAAGTGTGATAATTGAACATGTGTCACATGTTAAATGAGATATCTTATGACAAACATGTATCAAATCATACCCAAGTTCCATCCATAAATTAAATTTTTTTATATTTATCAATTAAAGAATAACACATAGCAGCCCAAAAAGAAAAGTTTCATTCAAGAAAGAAGCTACTCATTCTAAGAAGTCATGAAAAAGTTTTCATGCACCGCCTTTGGTGCATGAAGACGTGCATCGGGCGCCCGCTCGTACGAGCGCGTGTGTGGAGCGCATCGTGGCCCAATGGGCCATGGCACGCGCGTCGCATGCGTGTGTCCGGTGTACATTTTTGTGTACCGAAGGTGATGCACAAAGACATTTCTAAGAAGTCATAAGATAAAAGTTTAAGGACATAAAGGTAATAGGTAAAAGTTTAAAGGCATTGAACGATGGCCTTGAACTAATGGGATTAAAGTTTGAATTAAAAAAAATATATATGAGAAATGTATGGCAGTTGAACCCAATATCCAGTCATCTAATATTAAGCAAAACAAATTACAAGGACAGTTGGAAATGGGTCTTTATGAACCATTATTTTGAATGAGAAATTGAAGACCTTTAGTCCCACATCAAAATTATATAAAAGCCGATTCACTTTATAAACCTCTTCATATGTTTGTGCATTTTGGCTCATCATAAGTGGAGAGCTAGAGAGTGATGCATAGCATCATCCACATGCATGCATGCGCATGTGCGTGCGAAGGGCGACAAAGGCGCAATGGGCGCTTTGTAGGCACACTTTACACTTCATAGAAGATCGTTGATCAATTGACGCACCCGATCGCTGATCGGCTCACTCAATCGCTGAAAGGAAGACCGAATCTTGAAAACTTATCTAGAAGACGTTGATCACATGATCTTCAAATTGAGATACTGAATTGAAATATCAAATCAAGAGAGTATAGCATTCTTGGTTAGCTGTTCTGGTGAAAAGTAGTGCTACTTTCATTAGAAAGACTGTTGTATCCTGAGAGACAATCGTCATAATACTGTAGCACCTATGTGGGACGAAATTGCCTTAAGGACATAGAGTTTAACTCTAGACTAGGTCTTGTCATCTACTTAGCCATCTTTTGATCAAGTTAATTAGCCACAACATTCCAATTCTACCAACAATCTTAAGACAATATACAGCTTATTCCCCCATTCTTGTTCATCCCCGAAGTGCTGCTATAGTGATGGCTACAATTACTGCACCTGTTCAAGCTGAGAAACCAAAGAAGTTTACCAGTACTTATTTCAAAGATGGCAACAAAAGATGTTGTTCTACCTCATCACCCTGAATCTGGTCAGAGTTCTCAATGAAGATCCATCAGTTTTGAAAGAAGGAGAGATCGACAAGCAAGTTGTCACTGCAGTGGATGCATGAAAGCATTTAAACTTCCTATGCAAGAATTATATCCTTAATGGATTGAAGAATACTCTATACAATGTGTACAGTAGTATTAGTACTATCAAAGAGCCGTGGGCATTCTTGGACAAGAAATACAAGACTAGGATATCTGGGCATAAGAAAATTATGGTCGGCATGTTTCTAGACTACAAGATGGTTGGCCACAAAACTGTTATAGAGCAAGTTCAAGAACTACATATCATCTTACATGAGATGCATGTTAAGAGAATGTCTCTGAGTGAGTCATTCTAGATAACCGCTATTATTGAGAAGTTACCACCATCATGAAAAGACTTCAAAAACTACATGAATCATAAGTGGAAGGAAATGGGACTTGAAGATCTGATTATCCGATTGAGGATCGAAGAAGATAATAAGAGCTTTGATAAGAAGACAGGAGGGCATCCAGCTGAGCCTAAGGTCAACATCGTGGAAGGAAAGAAGAAACACAAGTTTTCTGGAGAGGGCTATAAACATAAGAAATGCAATCCAAAGAAATTTAAGTTCAAGGGCAAGTATTTTTTCTGTGGTAAACAAGGGCACAAATCCAAGGATTGTTGTTTCAAGAGAAAAGAGAAGCAAGAAGCCAATATGACTGAAGATACATTATCCCAAGAAGTATCAGAGATGATGTTGTTTGAAGCAAACATAATTGATAAACCAAATGAGTGTATGTTGACATTGGAGCTACTCAACATATCTATTTTGATAAGAGTATGTTCTCATCGTATGCTCCTATCAAAGATAGAAATCTGATCATGGGTAACTCCGCTACATCCAAGATAGAACTTGGCCGCATAGTTCTGAAGATGACATCTAAAAAAGAACTTCTATTGAACGATGTATCGCATACACCCGACATCAGGAAGAATCTTGTGTTAGGCTCCCTTCTAAGCAAATATGGATTTAGGATGGTATTTGAGTCTGACAAGTTTGTACTAACTAAAGTGGGGTCTTTATAGGCAAGGGTTACTTAAATAATGGTTTATTCAAGATGAATGTAATGACTGTACATCGTAACATTGAAAGGAATAAAAATTCTTCTTTTGTTTATATGGTTGACACTTCTTCTTTGGCATAATAGATTATGACATATGAATTTTAATTCATTACAAAAATTGATGAATTTAGAATTGTTACCTAATTATCAAATTGATCTATATTACAAGTGTGAAGTATGTGTTGAAGCTAAGCTAGCTAAACACCATTTCATTCAGTAGAAAGGAATACTGAACCTCTAGGCTTAATTCATAGTGATTTATGTGATTTAAAGTTAGTACAATATAGAGAAGGTAAAAAGTATTTTATAACTTTATTAATGATTCAACTAGATACTATTATTTGTATCTACTAAAGTCTAAAGATGAAGCTTTAGAAATGTTTAAATGTTATAAAAATGAAGTTGAAAATCAACTTGGTAAGAAGATCAAGGCTACAAGGAGTGATAGAAGTGAAAAATACGATGCTCCATTTGATGAATTTTGTCAAGAATATGGTATTATTCATCAAACTACAGCTCCTTGTTTACCTCAATCTAATGGAATTGCTGAATGCAAAATCGTACATTGAAAGAAATGATGAATGCCTTGTTGATAAATTTTGGTACACTACAAAATTTATGAGGAGAAACAATTCTTTCGGCCAATCATATTCTTAATAAAATACCTCTTAAAAAGAAGGATGTCCATATGAGTTATGAAAGAAAAAAAAGCCTTCTTATAATTACTTAAGAGTGTGGGAGCGTTTAGCTAAAGTAGCTATTTTGGATAAAAAGGATAAAATAGGACCTAAAACTATTGATTGTATTTTCATTAGTTATGCACAAATAGTAGTGCATATCGATTTCTTGTATATAAATTAGATATACCTGATATATAGAAAAAATAATTATGGAATCAAGAAATGTGTCATTTTTTGAAAATATATTTCTAAATAAAGGAATATCAGAAATAAGTTTAAATAAAAAACTTATGATAATATTGCTAGTATGGTCATTAAAAAATATCCTAAAGATGAACCCAGACGCAGTAAGAGACCAAAATTTATAAAATCTTTTGGTCCTAATTATGTAACATACATGTTACAAAATGAACCTCAGACATTCAAGGAGGCAATGTATATACCAGAAGCATCCTTTTGGAAAGAAGCTATTAATAGCGAAATTGAGTCTGTCATGCATAATCATACCTGGGAATTAGTAGATTTACCATTAGGTATAAAATCTCTAGGGTGTAAATGGATTTTCAAGAAAAAATTAAAGGCCGATGGATCAATTGATAAGTATAAAGCCAGATTGGTGGCTAAGGGCTTTAAACAAAAAGAAGGACTACACTTCTTTGATACCTATTCATCAGTAACAAAAATAACATTCATAAGAATGTTAATCACTTTAGCATCCATTAACAATCATGAAATTTATCAAATGAATGTTAAAACAATATTTCTAAATGATGAATTAGAGGAAGAAACATATATGGAACAATCTGAAGGATTTGTTGTTCCTGGCCAAGAAAAGTGTGTAGACTTATTAAATTCTTATATAGATTAAAATAAGCACCTAAGCAATGACATATAAAATTTGATAATGTCATGTTATCATATGGATTCAAAATAAATGAACGTGATAAATGTGTACATGCTAAAATCCTGCCTAAAGGGTTGTAGTGGTCTGCTTATACGTGGATGATATGTTAATCATTGGTAGCAATACTTATATGATTAAACATACAAAGAAAATGTTAATTAAATATTTTGATATGAAAGATATGGGTGTTACAGATGTAATACTAGGGATTCAAATCACTAGAACATCTGAAGGTATAATATTATTTTAATCTCACTATATTGAAAAATATTAAATAAGTTTAATAAACATGATACTAGCCCGCTTAAAACACTTGTAGATGTTATTCACGTATAATTGGCAGTTTAATGTATGTCATAAATTGCATCCATCTTGACATAGCCTATGCTGTCAATAAGTTAAGCAGATTCACCAGTAATCCAGGTCCAAATCATTGGACAGCTTTAGTAAGGGTATTAAGATATATACGATATACCCTAAATTATGGATTACATTATCCCAGATATCCAGCTGTACTAGAAGGATGTAGTAATGCTAACTGGATATCATATATAGAAGACACAAAATCTACTAGTAGATATGTGTTCACCTTAAAAGGAGGTGCAGTGTCATGAAAATCTTCTAGACATACATGTATAGCTCAATCCACTATGGAATCAAAGTTTATAGCTTTAGATAAAGCTAGTGAAGAAGCAGAATAGCTTCAAATTTTTTTAGAAGATATTCCATATTGGTCTAAACTTGTTTCTGCAATATGCATACATTGCGATAATCAATCGGCTATATGTACAGCATAAAATAAAATGTATAATGGTAAGTCTAGATATATATATCGAAGATATAATACCATTAAGCATATACATCGAAGACATAATACTTGAGAATGGAATAATTTTTATTGACTACATTCAATCAAAGAAAAACCTAGCGGATCCGCTGACAAAGGATTACCAAGAGATCAAGTAAACTGTTTATCGAGGGGAATGTGATTAAAGCCTATGACAAAATAATCTTCATAGTGGATACCCAACCTAGCTAACTGGAGATCCTAAGATTTAGGTTTGAAATGGACAACTAAATTATGAAGAGATCAGCATAGCACTAAGGATGTATAATCCTACTCATTCTTATGATAATTAGTGCTACCTGCTAAGAGTACTAGGATAGCAATGCTTTTAATGGTCCTTGTGATATGAATATCATATGGGGTATAACAAGATACTCTTAATAAGAATCACCTATGTGAGTATGAACGGGATCAATTCTATGAGAATCTTAAGGTTTATTTCTCTAAAGCACTCATGAAATTAGGAGTTGTTCAGGGGTAAAATGAACACAACCATGAGAACCAAAAGAATGCTCGAAAAGAAGTTGTGTGATTGTTATTGTTTTGGTTTACATCAAAAGCTGAAAAGTTCATGATATCATGTTCACCTTTTAGCAAGTAAACTCGATAACAACTTACTAAGAAAGGTCGAAAGCCATAAACTACCTATCCTGATACAACTTCATTCATTATATTCTCTCAAGTGTCTGCATATTCATTTGCATTAAAATCATTTTTTGTGAGGAATAGACCTGTGATGATCTTTGATATAAGTTCGATTTTTATTTATATAGGGGATTGTTGGAAATGGGTCTTTAAGACCCATTATTTTGAATGAGAAATTGAAGACTTTTAGTCCCACATCAAAATTATAAAAAGATGATTCACTTTATAAACATCTTCACATGCTTGTGCATTTGGGCTTACTATAAGTGAAGAGTTAGAGAGTGATGCATAGCATCACCCACACGCACGCGCATGCGTGCGCATGTGTGAAGGGCTACAAGGCGCAATGGGCGCTTTGTAGATGCACTTTACATTTCACACATGTGCATCATCGTGAGGAGCATGAGGAGCCTTAAAATTTTTTTCATCTAATGGTCAAGAATGATTGAATTCTGATCATACGATGAGGGGTTAAGATCATCGTTGAATTGGTTGATCTATCATATAAGGGATCAAGATCAAATGTTGAGATCAATCGGATAAGATTAGGGGTCATGATCAAGGGTTGAGATGCGGTGATCAGAGCGGAGCAGTGTTGATCAATCGACGAACTCGATCGATATGATCATGCACCTGATCGGGGTAATCAAGTGATCGTGATGGCATTGATCAATCGACGCACTCGATCATTGATCATCAGATCAAAATGGCGTATAGATATGCACCCGATTGCTTAAATGAAAGATCGTTGATCGATCGACGCACCCAATCACTGATCGGCTCACTCGATCGCTGAAACGAAAGACCAAATCTTGAAACAACGTATAGGTTTGGCAAAAAGACTTATCTAGAAGATGTTGATCGCTTGATCTTCATATTAAAATATTGAATTGGAATATCAAATCTAGATAAGCCCTCTTGCGCATGTCTCTTGATCACATCAAATCAAGTCAAATCGGTTCTATTCTATCCCGTAAGAGTGCTTCCAAAAGGCACTTAAAGCCTATAAATAGGACTTGTCACTTGCATTTCACATTATCCATTCGAAATTCTTTTCCTTAGCATTTGCATACTTTGAATTTAAGAGAGTATAACATTCTTGGTTCACTGTTCTGGTGAAAAGTAGTGTTGCTTTCATCAAAAGAAGACCGTTATATTCTGGAGACAATCATCACAATATCGTATCATCTGTGCAGAACGAAATTATCTTCAAAATATAAAGTTTAACTCTAACTCAATTTTGTTATCTAATTAGCCAACTTTTGATTAAGTTAATTAGCCACAACATTCCAATTCCACCAACAAGGACTTCCTCAACCATTGCATAAGATGCCATGATGCATAGGTACAGAGAAGGACCCTAGTTTTATATTTTTCACTATTTCTCTCCTGATCATTGTATTAACTTGAATGTCGAAGCCTGAGAACATCTCTGAACCTCTTTAAACATCTCTACGATCCGTCAGGCAGCCTTCTACCTTCACCTTAATTTTCAAACGTCAACAACTAGGAAAATTACAATTACTTGTGCTATGTAATGATTGTTGGATTAGGCCCAGGTTTATTTAAGCTCTTCATGAGGCTGTAGTTCGATCGTAGATATAATCATATAACAGCCTAGTTTGATATATTATGGCCTCATCCAAGCAAGATTCATGTCAATTCTATTGGCACATTACCAAAATTTGACTTAGTTGTATTTGAAGCACGCTAGGGACTAAATATAATATACTTCTCGATCCTTTGATCTTTAACTATAATAAGTATAATATATTTTTGATCATCAAATTTTTAACTGTTACACTTTAACTTCTTATATAAGAAAATTATATTTTTGACATCATATTATATTGGATGAATTAAAATCATTGAAACAACTGTTGTAGATTAAAGTGTTTGCATTAAGATGATATGCTACTTTCTATCAACTTTAATTGACCAATAAGACATTAATAATACAATATTATTAAAATATAAAGAACTAACTTTGTAATATTCAAAAATTTGAGTATCAAAGTAAATTTTAAGATTAAAATATATTTGAACTATTATAATATTTTTTTAAAGAATAATCAATTGCTTTGGGCTGGGCATATCTTTGCTAGATAGTCAGCCCATTATCTGATGTCAATTGAACGATATCTTTAAAGAAAAGTTTTGCCGTATATTACTCAATGATTTAAGCGCGGCATGTATGTATGGGTGCAACTGGGCTCATGAAACTTAAATTTTTTTCAATCCTAATTCTAACTTATTTATAAAATATCAACCTAATCCTAACCCTAACCGTATTTGTAAAACCCTAATCTTAACCCTATTTTTAAAAATTGGGTTCGAATTGAGTTTCAGGTTGGAATTCGGATTGATGAGAAAAAATAAAATAAAATATTTTTTTAAAGTAAATAAATACTGAATTATGAATCCAAAGATGAAAAAATAAAATGCTTTTTTCAAAGTAAATAAACACCGAATTATGGATCCCAAAGATGGAAAAACAAAATCCTTTGTCGAACGCATAAGCTGCACTCGGGCTTTAACATTGTATTTAAAAAAAAAGACTTAACTAAAATAAAAAAGGAGAAGGTGATGTAAATAAAGAAGAAGAGGCGGGAAGTGAAACGAAATGTGCGGATGGTCCGCCTTTATGTTTATCCTTTTCTTTGCCTGTGATCGATGGCCTTGCCCTCTCGCCCTCAAGTTAGCCATCTCGTTCGACCCAATTGGCACCTTCAATGCTCCAAAAATCTGGTGCCAATAAGTTATTCCTGTTCGGATAACCCGGGTTCGGGTTATCTTGGGTTCGGGTTGCGGTCAACCCTAATTGGGTTAATTACAAATCGGGCCGGATTAAACCCGGGTCTTTCGGGTTCGGATTGGTCAAATATGAGTTTAAATACTGCTATAAATTGAGTTTGACGGATCGAATTCGGATTGAATCCGGCCCAAGTTGCACCCTACATGTATGCACGTGTGTTAAGAGTGAAAAAAACTTTATGTTCTTGGCATGCATCATGCACTAATTATAGGAGCCGATGCACGCAAATTATACCATCCTGATACATAAAGACTTTTTTATGCTCTAAATACATTACTATGTATAAACTTGTACATGCTACGCCCTTTCGTTTATACAATAAATAGAATCTTGCAGTGGACTCGCACCGGAAGCTGCTCGGGCTCTATAAAAGGGCTCAAGAGTCCCGTTCTTAGGGTTTCTCGAGCTTTGGAGGTGTTTTCGCCAGGGTCGCCGAGCTCCAAACCAGCGCCGGAAAAGATGGTACATCCCCCTTAATCTTTCTCCGGTCTTTTATTCTATTTTAGGGGTTTGAAAGTCTCTGATTAGGGTCTCGAAAGCTTGGATCTGATCTCTATTCTTTCTTTCTTCTTCTTTTCCTCGCAGCCGTCGCACAAGACCTTTAGGATCAAGAAGAAGCTGGCGAAGAAGATGAGGCAGAACCGCCCCATTCCCCACTGGATCCGCATGAGGACCGATAACACCATCAGGCACTCACTCCTCCTTCGATCTTTCGGCTTTTTTCCCCCTTGAATTTTCATCGTTTTCTTCACGTTTTGATCTCTAAATGGGGGTATTTTCTATTTGATTATGGATAGGTACAACGCGAAGCGCAGGCACTGGCGCCGCACGAAGCTAGGGTTTTGAGAACGCCCTAGGTGGTCGCCCTTTCCTTCCTTACTATAGCTCAGTTAATATGTTTTTGGCACTGAATTGTATTTCTATTCGATGCAATGTTTTCATTTTGGAGCAATGGCCATTGATTTCTACTGTTGTTTTGTTGGTTATGTTAATGCAATGAATCAAAATATTAGTTTTATATTCGATATTACCCGATTTCTATTGTTCACTTGTACAGTAGCATTTGTAATGGCATCAAATGTTAGTTGGGTGGGTATTGCGAGTGGTGGTTTTTGCTGCATGTTTTTTATTTTTATTTTGTTTCTGTGGGAGATGTGTTATGACTTGTTTGGCTGTCAAAATTATCAGATTTTAGAGAGCCGTAGCATTAGTTAAAAAAAGGGTGTCTCTCATGAAGTATTTGGCAAACAAATTAGTGAGTAAAATTAGTAAATCAAATTCATAAGGGAGAAGAAAACTAGACCATTTAGCAATCAGGATGATGAAGATAAATTTATAAGGTTGTTGATTGTGGAGACTAAGTGGTGTCACTCCTAATGTAGGATGACTTAGGGGTCAGAAGAAATATATGAAAAGAAGCAAAGGGTTGCAGTGTTGTGAATGGATATGATATGCATGGAAGAAATTAAGTTAATGATAGATGTTGTCGCCGGGATCTGTCCTCCGATTCGGGCATGATCGATCTCCTGGTCTGGGCTTCCTCCTGAGCGGATCTGCACAAAAGTCCTTGCGCGAGAGGCGTTGGGGTGGCCCTCCGTGGAAGATCCTTCGACGCTCAAGTCAGTAGGATCGGTGATCAACAGAAAATGGGAAGATGGATCTCTTCGGGGAGTCTCTCCAGGGGTGGCTGATCGGGAGCTCTAGAGGAGCGCTGACGAGCAGTGGAGGAGAGCGAGAGTGGGAGTGAGAGTGAGAGTGAGAGTGAGTTAGGGGCTGTGAGCGCATACCTGAGAGAATCTGGGGGTGTCGTATTTATAGGCAATCACCTGGATCTTGAGCGCCTTCTGGAAGGTTCAAAGGTTGTTAGGATACGAGAATGAATTGAATCAGGCCGTTGTAAGGCCGGTGGGATCCGTATCTTGTTCGTTGAGGGATCGACGGCTAGGAGAGCTCTTTGATGGCCTGAGATCTGATAGATGCGTAGGTCCCAAGTAGTTATATTAGGTCCTAGACCACTCTTCAATATGATTTTTTGTTTGGGATTCTGTGATGATGGGCCTAGGCTCTCCCGCATCGGGCTCCATGGAGGTGAGTGTCGAATCGCGGATTGCTCATAGGAGTCGAGCTGTGGGAACTCAGGAAGTCCAAGCTATAGGTAGCTTGGGGAAGCCGAGCTATGGGAGCTCATAGGATCCGAGCTTCGGGAAGCTCGAGAAGGTCGAGCTATGGGAAGCTTGGGGAAAGCCGAGCTATGGAAAGCTCGGGGAGAGCCGAGCCATGGGAGGCTCGGGGGAAGCCGAGCTATAGGTAGCTCGGAGAAAATGAATCATCAGTAAATTGAGGAAATCGAGCTATAGGAAGCCCGAAGAAATCGAGCGCGGGAGGCTCGGGGAAAACGAGCTGTGGAAAGCTCGGGGAAGCCGAGCCAAGGGAGGCTCGGGAGAAGTTGAGCTATAGGTGGCTCGAAAAAACCGAGCCACGGGAGGCTCGGGGAAAACGAGCTGTGGGAAGCTCGGGGAAGCCAAGCCATGGGAGGCTCGGGGAAACCGAGGAACAAGCTAAACTAATGTGGTCCAGCAGGCCCATCCCTCCCTCTTCGGCCACCTCCTCCTCTAGTCTGCATGGAGCCACGGACCCCCACACCGACCCAAAGGGACAAACCGGTCCCGCGAGGCGACTATGATAGGGATCCTTCCAGATCTCGATGAGCTCGGACCCTTTCCCTGGTGTCCTCCCGTCATGATTCAACGTCGTCCCTGCGCTCTCCCCGTCCAGCTCCTTCTCTTACTTCTGAAGAGGAGATCCGTCGACAAATTCGAGAGATGCGTCGGGAGCTGGATGCCGTCAAGCAGGCCCATCCGTCTCAGTCCAAGGCAAAGCAGGGCATTCCTTTCTCCAAAGGGATCATGGAGGAAATGATTCCCTCCCATATCAAACTATCCGCCGTCGAGCCCTACCATGGCTCTTCTGACCCGATGATCATCTCAGCAGCTTCCGATCAATAATGATGTTCTACGGAGCATCCGACGCAATCCTTTGCTGCGCCTTCCCTTTCACCCTTAGAGGATCTGCCCGAACCTGGTTCAACGCCTTAAAACTAGGTTCCGTTGATTCATTCGATGAGCTGAGCCGTCTTTTTATTGGCCAGTTCGTCAGTAGCTACCGTCACCATCACCGTCACCGGCGAAGATTCGACTCCCTCTCCGAAGTTAAGCAGAGAGAGGGGGAGTTCTTGAGAAACTATCTTGGCCGCTTCAACAAGGCCATGCTAGAGGTGGACCACCTTAATCATGAGGTGGCTATGTCCGTCTTGGCGGAGCGATGGAAGTCAGCTACTCCCTAAACCTCTCGGATATGATGGCCTTGGCAAACAAATACACCAGGGTCGAAGAATCACGGAGAGTTGCCCGCGTCGAGCTAGCGAAGAAGAAAGAATCCAAAGGTCCTGACAGGCACCGATATGTCCGTCGGCCAAGTCCACCTCGTCGCCAAAGAGCTTCCCCATCGTCGTCGAGAAATCGCTTCGGAGCTCGCCCAGGCGATTCGATCGGTATACTTCGCTCACTGTACCCAGGGCGCAAATTCTCATGGAGATAGAGCGCCAGCTCCCTCGGCCAGCTCCTCTCCGAGGAAACCCAACCCGGAGGGACCCCGCCAAATACTGCTGCTACCATCGGGAGTACGGTCATGACACTGAGGAATGTTGGCAGTTGAAAAATGAGATTGAGAGGCTGATTCAACGGGGCCGACTGAACCAATTCAGGAGGGCACTCGAGCCAGGACAAGGGGGGATTGCCAGCCTGAGCTTCAACAACCTCCTCCTCCACCAAATCCGTCTGTAATCGGCCACATCAATATGATCGAGGAGGTCGGCGGCTCGAGCTCCAGAAATAATGACGAAGGATCGGCACCAAAGAAAGCGCGGACGGGCGAGCTCTCCTTCTCCGACGACGATCTCCGAGGGATACAGTTTCTCCATGAGATGCGCTAGTTGTATCCCTCAATTTAAATGACTATGATGTAAGTCGGATCCTCATTGACAGTGGAAGTTCTGTGAATGTTTTGTACCTCGATGTGTTTGCCCAGATGAGACTGCTCATGGAAAACATTCGAGCCGTGGATCCACCCTAATAGGATTCACAGGTAACGTCATCATCCTGGAAGGGGTCGTAACCTTAATTGTTCGCGCAGGAACCTGGCCCCTTGTGGCCACTGTTCACACAGACTTCCTAGTAACTAAACTCAGGTCGCCATACAACGCAATATTTGGGAGACCTGGCCTGATGTCCCTCAAGGCAGTTGTCTTCATCCCACACCTGTCTATGAAATTCCCCACCAGGCAGGGAGTTGGAGTTGTCCAAGGAAGCCAAACCATGGCTCGACAGTGCTTCGTCACCAGCCTTCAGTCTAGAATGCCGGAGGTTGACGAGCTGGACGCTCGGAAGGATTTCGCCGAACAGCGGGGAGAACCAGCCGAGGAACTGGAAGAAGTGCCGCTGGACGAGGCTCGTCCCGACCGAACCATAAAGATTGGGTCGTTGCTGAAAGGCGAACCTTGGCGGGAGCTGATCAACTTCCTTCGGAGCAACGCCGATGTTTTCGCTTGGTCCGCCTTCGACATGTCAGGAATCAGTCCTGAGGTTCTCGTCCATCGCCTTAACGTGGACGAAACATACCGGCCTGTCAAACAAAAGAAGAGGAGCTTTGCCCTAGAGCGGCAGAGGGCTATTGAAGAGGAGGTTGATAAACTCATCAAGGTGAACTTTGTCCGGGAGGTAAATTACCCGAGCTGGCTATCGAATGTCGTTATGGTGAAGAAGTCGAACGACAAGTGGTGGATTTGCATCGACTTCACCGACCTCAACAAAGCATGCCCGAAGGATAGCTTCCCTTTCCCTCGGATTGATCAACTTGTGGACGCCACCTTGGGTCATCAAATGCTGACATTCATGGACGCATGCTCCGGCTACAACCAGATTCGAATGGCCCCCGAAGATGAAGAAAAGATCGCCTTCATAACCGACCAAGGTACTTACTATTACCATGTTATGCCTTTTGGTCTTAAAAATGCAGGAGCAACATACCAAAGGCTGGTCAACAAAGTATTCAAGGATCAAATCGACCGGAACATGGAGGTGTATGTCGACGACATGTTGGTCAAAAGCAAAGAAGCATCATAGCACGTCGAGGACCTCTCGGAGAGCTTTGCAACACTCAGCAAGTATCAGATGAAGCTCAATCCGACTAAGTGCGCCTTCGGCGTTAACTCCGAGAAGTTCCTCGGCTTCATGGTCTCCCAGCGGAGCATCGAAGCTAACCCCCAGAAGATCCAAGCTCTTCAACAGATGGTTCCTCCGGCATCTATTAAAGAAGTCCAGCGCCTAATCGGGAGGATAGCAGCTCTCAACCGCTTCGTGGCGCGCTCAGCCGAAAGATGCCTCCCCTTCTTCAAAACTCTTTGGTTGGCTAAGAACTTCCGGTGGACCCTCGAGTGCCAAAAATCATTCCAAGATCTCAAGAAGTACCTCGGTTCTCCCCCACTCCTCAGCAGTCCAAATCCCGGCCTATATTTGGCTGTTTCAGAAGGTGCCGTTTGCTTGGTGCTGGTCAGGGAAGAAAACAAGGTCTAGAAGCCAATTTATTATGTCGGCAGGCTACTCCGCAATGCGGAGACAAGATACAGCCGAATTGAAAAGATGGTGTTGGCCTTGATCACCTTAGTTCGAAAGCTGCGGCTGTACTTCCAAACGCATTTTGTGACAGTCCTGACCGACCAACCCATCAAGGTGGTGGTCCACCGTCCGGAGACATCAGGGAGAATGACTAAGTGGGCCATTGAGCTGAGCGAGCATGATATCCTTTTTGAGCCTCGCCCAGCCATCAAAGCTCAGGTGTTAGCCGATTTTCTCCTCGAGTGTACCATTCCAGAGGACGGCTCCACCCCCGACTCCCTCGAGGAATCGAAAACTGGAGCCCGGTGGCTCCTCCATGTCGACGGGTCATCCAACGCTTATCGCTCCGGTGCGGGCTTGGTTCTCACCAGTCCGGAGGGGGTGACCTTTGAATATGGCGTTCGCTTCTCCTTCCCAGCCTTCAACAACGAGGCTGAGTATGAAGCCTTGCTGGCCGGTCTTCGAATCGCTCGCAGCCTTAAGGTGGAGAAACTTAATGCCTTCACCGACTCCCAACTAGTGGCAGGTCATGTACGAGGGGAGTTTGAAGCTCGGGAACCGAACATGATCGATATCTCGAAGAGTTTCGGAGCCTACTCTTCCATTTTCCCGAATTCGAGATTATTCAGATTCCTAGATCTGAGAATGCCCGTGCTGACCTATTGTCTCGGTTGGCAACGGCGGAATCTATGGACACCGAACAAAAATTTCACCTGGAGATCTTAGAGAGACCCAGTGTCGCGGAAGCCGACCGAGTAATGCAAGTTGAGGCCGAGCCATCATGGTTTGATCCCATTCTGAGGTACCTCAAAGAAGGGTCACTTCGTCCGACCGAAGAGAAGCCAGAAGGCTAAAGCTGCAGGCCACCCATTATATGTTGATCGACGATCAGCTCTACAAACGGTCCTTCTCCATGCCATTGCTCAGATGTCTTCGCCCGTCTGAAGCAGATTATGCCCCTGCGAAGTGCATGAGGGGATTTGCGGCAACCATCTGGGAAGCCGGTCCCTATGTCATAAGGTGCTACATCAAGGCTACTATTGGCCGACCATGTAGAAGGATGCAGACAACCTTGTCCGAGCTTGCGACCCATGCCAGAGGCACTCAAGCATTCAGAGGCTCCTCTCCGTCAGCCTGGTTCCCATATCCTCCGCTTGACCCTTTGCCAAGTGGGGATGGACATCTTTGGCCCGTTTTGCTCGCCACGGGACAGCGGAAATTTTATTTGTCGCCATCGATTATTTCACTAAATGGGTCGAGGCGGAGGTGGTTGCACAAATAACCAAAGCACGGGCCAGGGATTTCGTATGGACGTCCATCATCTGCCCTTTCGGCCTCCCGCACACTATAATCACTGACAACGACAGGCAATTCGACAATCCGAAGTTTCGCCAGTTCTGCGAAGAGCACGGGATCCGTCACCACCTTACCTCGGTTGGGCATCCGCAAGCCAACGGAGCAGCCAAAGTAACCAATCGGACTTTGCTTCAAGGGATCAAAGCTCGGCTCTCCAGGGCCCAAGGCAGGTGGGCAGACGAGTTGCACCATATTATGTGGGCCTACCGCACCACCCCAAGAGTACCCACAGGCGAAATCCCATTCCGGATGGCCTTCGGCACAAAGGTCGTTATCCTAGTGGAGATAGGTTTCCCTTCTCTACGGGTAGAAAGCTACTCGGAGAAGCCAGCGATGAGCAGCTCCGTACCAACCTCGACCTGATAGAGGAGGTCAGAGAGAAAGCTCGGATCAGAGTGGCTGCCTATCAACAAAGGGTGGCCCGCTACCACGCCTCCAGAGTCAAAGGGAAAGCTTTCATGCCCGGCGACCTCGTTCTTTGGAAAGCATTTGTCTCCAAACCACTGGAGCAAGGAAAGCTGGCACCAAACTGGGAAGGCCCCTATCAAGTGGCGGAGATTGTTGGACCGGGGACCTACAAGCTGCAAGATCTAAGCGGAAAATCCATCCCTCGAACGTGGAGTTTGGACAATCTCCGTAAGTATTATTAGTAGGGTATACCCTTTATAGGTTCACCTTATTACATTTTTTGTCGGCACATGTTTCATAATTTACAACATGAATCACCACACATTATGTCGCCAAAAATTGTGAAAAGAAATAGGTGTTGCTTACCAATTCTCGGCACGACCGAGTTACCTGTTTAAACAGGAAATCTTCGAACCTCGGCTGGGCCGAGAAACGAACCTCCGAACCTCGGCTGGGCCAAGCAACAAACCTCCGAACCTCGGCTGGGCCGAACAACAAACCTCCGAACCTCGGCTGGGCCAAACAACAAACCTCCGAACCTCGGCTGGGCCGAACAATAAACCTCCGAACCTTGGCTGGGCCGAACAACAAACCTTCGAACCTCGGCTGGGCCGAGCAACAAACCTTCGAACCTCGGCCTAGGCCGAGCGATAAACCTCTGAACCTCGGTTGGGCCGAGCGACAAATCTCCTAACCTCGGCTGGGCCGAGCGACAAACCTCCGAACCTCGGTTGGGCCGAGCAGCTAATCTCCGAACCTCGGCTGGGGCTGGGCTGAGCAGCTAATCTCCAAACCTCGGCTGGGCCGAGCAGCTATTCTCCGAACCTCGGCAGGGCCAAGCAATAATTCTTTGAACTAAAGTCCCGGCAAAAAACCAAAGCACGCGAGCCCCGATTAAAGCCGAAGGACTTCCAAACAGTCCCCAGAACTTTGGCCAGTTTGAAAAAAGCACACTGTGCAAAAACGTCAACAGACGCGAAGTATGCGCCTCCAGCAGACCCCTAAAAGGTTCGGCAGGCCCTACATGATTGGCCGCGAACCCCAGGCAAAGTCGAGAAATCCCCCCTGCTGCTAAAACCCCTGGGCAATGCCCTTATAACCTATCGCCCAAAACGCCTGCCTCAAACAAAGCCATGACTCAGCGCGTAAACCAATAAAGCCACCCAGGCTCCTCGACTATTCGAACAGAAACGAATGGTTCTTCTTTGAGCTAAACGACGATCTCGGAAAATAAGAGGTTGTAAAAAAAAAGGCCTTTTTCATTGATTGGAAAAGTAAATACAAAAAGAGAAGGAGAAAAAAAAAAAGAAAAAAGCGGCCCTCGCAGGGATCTAACGCCTCCCAGGTGCAGCCGAGTCTTCCAAACGCCGGGACACCATCCGGCGAAGGGCTTTTGCCTCCCTCATGGAAACGGTAAGGTACTCTTCAACCGCCTTTTCGAGCCGTTCATGGCTTGCAAAGGCGGACGCCAAGGACATGGCGTCGACCAGCACGGCGGTGTGATTCTCCTGAGAACCTCCATGACCGCTGTTGGACGATTGTCCCCCACCTTGAGAAGTCATATCAAAAGTTGTTTAAAGATTAAATCGAAAGGATGGTAAACACTAGCACCCCACTCATCCGTATTTATACTCCTCAGGCGAGTATCTCGATCAGTCGGGTCATAAATACCGACCCATGGGAATTCGCCACGTGTCGCAGCTTTAACTGGCAGACATAGGACCCGAAGGGCCACGCCCCTTCCCGAGCAAGATCGGTAAATGTCGACGAACTGTTCGGGAACCCCCCTCCTCTAGAGACGAGGTACCTTTCGATCTGCCGGGCCCTCGCAGTAAATGCCCTCAACACTCCCCTAAGCTCTCTTAAATCGGTCGCCCTTTGGAAAATATGAAGAAGAAAGAGCGCCAGCATCTGATGATAATTCGCTCCCTCGGGAGTGGCCAAATCATAAATGAAGGGTGTACCCGTGCGCCGCCCGTTCCGCCTTGACACTCCTCACCAAGCCTCACAGGGATCAGGTATCATGACTCACGGTGACGACTAAGTCATCTCTTCGAGCTCTAAATCTCCGAACCGAGTTACCATTCTCCGAACCTCGGCTAGGCCGAGTAACCATTTTTTGAACCTCGGCTAGGTCGAGTAACCATTTTCTGAACTTCGGAAGGGCCGGGCTACAAATCTCCGAACCCCAATAAGGTCGAGTCATGAATCTCCGAGCTTCGGCCAGAGTTAAGAAATATGTCCTACCATCGAACAGTCTTCAAATTTCCGTCTGGATCTGGGCGGCTTACAAGCCTCGACTGGCTCGGATAACGCGGGATCCTCGTCCAAAAATGAACGAGGTGTCCTTATGCTTCGTTTCGTCGCCAACAACAACTCTTGGTGCAAAAGAGAAAGAAATTAAGAAAAAGAATAAAACTTTCTTTATTTCATTGCCATCGAAACCGATTACAACCAACCGCCTGAGAGGTATTATAAGAGCATTGAAATGCATAAAATAAAGACGGGTACAAAACTCAGGCAAACTGCACCAAAGCATATCCGGGCAACTGTGATGCTCCGGCGTTCGGACCGATAAATCAGATAAACCACGAACGGTCAGCTTGAGCCGATAATGGGCGGACGACATGGACCAAGCGTTGCGATCAGCTTCGGTAAATAATGATATCTCGGCGACCCAACCGGGATATCAGAGTAATCGGAAAGGGTGGACGGAATATTACCCCAAACCACCCAACCGAGAGGCCCCTCGACGAGTAGAAAGGAAGCTCGCAGGCCCTGGCGCCAGAGCACTCCCCCAAACCGGGTGTACCGCTCCACCTTGCCCAAACTCAAAGGCAAGGTACCTGCGGGCGACACACCATCACCCCCTCCCCATGTGGCGAAAGATTCCCCAGGCGGGCGAGCCCAGGAATCCGGGCCAGGGAAGGAGGAGAAATTAACGCGAATCATGGGGAGCCCGCGTACACTTCCTACCGTATGTCCCCAAGGGGGAACCATAAAGGACACACGGGAAGCACATATGTGCGCTCTTCGTGTGATCCCTGCGAACCTCTTGTGCGCTCTCCATACGATCTCTGAAGGTCCTTCCTTGGGGGCAAGCCACCCCCAGCGGCTCCTTTGTCACCCCAGCTATCTGGGGGATAGCGGCGACTTCCAGGGGACAAGCTCGGTCCTCCCGTAATAAGCCATGGAGAAACAGGCATCATGAGCATCTTCATGATTCATAGGAAAGAAAATTTCGGGATGGCCCAACACACCCCTCTTTCCCCCTTCTTATAAGCAGAGGCCAGCTGGGAACAGCTATCAGAAAGCCCCGGGACTTAAAACGCCAAGCCTACGCCACCACATGGCCTCCTGAAATGAAAATAATGCCCCCCAATGCGCGCCAGGCACGTCGCCCGAACCATGACGCATGCCGAAAGATTACTTCTGACTTCGGATCGCGAGCTTTTAATGCATAAAACCGTTCGCCGACCTTGCGGATACTGGCAGATCTGGGAGATCGTCCTGCAAAAATGACATCCTCCAATGGCAAACGAGCACTAACATCGCATGCCAAAGCAACCTATGTTGGAAAAGGTCGACATAATAAAAGCTCGTCGGAAATCGCCAGACGACCTTTTACTAGCCACAGGGCCGTACCACCTACTTCGGTGGAACAAGAATCGACCTGCCTGAGAAAAGACAAAACACTGGTAGGGGTAATAAATAGAGATAAGGAGATGGCAGCGATGATTCAGCGAACCCCCAGTTTGGGGACGAACTCCCCTCTTTTCATCAAGAATGCAATCTCAGTTTGATCACTAACAAAATGAACTCCCTCGGCCCTAGTCGAGCCACTTTGTCCCTCGGCCCTAGTCGAGCCACTTTGTCCCTCGGCCCTAAAAAAGCTATCTCATTCTTCGGACTTGGTTGAACCACCGTGTTATTCGGCCTAAGCCGAGTTAAATCGTCTCTTAACCTCCTTTTATACCAGGCTACGTTGTCGTTCGACCTTTTCGTCGAGATAAAATCCCTATGCCTTGGCCTCTACTAGGATGTTCCTCCAAAATTTGAGACAAGAAACCATCCAGGGAAGACAAACAAATGAAAAATGGTTGATCCATTTATTGATTTCCAGTCGAACTACAAGACAAAAGAAAGAAAAAGCACATATAGTCCCCCAAAGGGTCAGGACTTGGGGTCAATCCTAGCATCTTCTGCTGTCGCATCAGCAGGGGCATCGCTTGGCCCCCCCTTCTCCAAGGTGTCACGACGGGATACATCGGTAGTTGCATCAGATATTTCTCCATAGTCGTTCTCCTCGACCCCCGGGTGTACGCTTCATAATGTTCGGCGTTCAGGCACGACAAGTTCAGGTCAGGATAAGTCTGGGCAACCTTAGCCCACGCCTCATCTTCGCCCAGCTGAAATGCATCGACACAGGCCGCCCTGCGTTCGTCGACGAATTCGGTGGATTTCTTGTACTCCTCCACCGCCGAAGAGGCCGCGCATTTGCCTCAGCTAATTGCCTCTCCAGTTCGGAGATCCTTTGGTGCCTCGAGGCCGCCTCCTCTCCGAACGTCGCTAACCGCTCCTGAAATTCCTGCCTCACCCTGTGCAACTGCAGGCAAAAAGCCGAGTAAAGCGAATGTCGAAAGATCAAAATGAGTAAAACTAATAGCGCCCTACCTGCTCCTCCCGCCGGGCTAGCTCATCCTCTAGCACGTGGACCCTGTTGAGAGCCCTAGACCTGGCCGATTGGTTCTGGCGAAGGTTCTCTTTTAGCTCATCCACCCGGGACTAGGTATCTCAATTTCTTGACGGGCAAAGTCAACCTCGTCAGATAGTCGGGCAGCTTGTTCATCCGACCACTTTAGCCGGTCCTGTGTATCGGCGAGCTCTTTGCTTAGGCGGGTGAGGTGGTCCTGCTGCCGCCGGCATTTATGCTCTTCCTCCTTGAGCCTTTTGCTCCAGCTGGCTTTATCTTCAGCGTGGCTAGCTTTCAGATGGTCCCACCTCTTATCAAAGAACAGTTGCATGGATTTAACCTTGCCCTCGTGCTTCGTCCTGGCCTGAGAAAGCTCCAGACTAGCCTTCTCGGATTGCTTGCGGAAGCCTTGGAGCTCACCAATCTGTATGGTGAGTTGAGAGGCTCTTTCCCTCTCAACCGCAAGAATCCTGTTGGTCTCCCCAAGCTCCCGTTGGAGCTCACCAACCTGTACGGCGAGTCGAGGGGCTCTCTCCCTCTTAACCGCAAGAACCCTGCGAGCCTCCCGAGCTCCCTTTGGAGGACCACCAGGGCTCGGGAGAGCTTGTCAGTAGAATCTGCCCTCTCCTTGAAGTGATCAGCCTCGTAGCGGGCCCGAGCCCAAGCTCCAACAGCCAGATGTAAGCGCCATTTTAGTGCCCTCATAATCAGGGCGCTCTGCAAAAAAGGATGACATGCATAAAAGACATAGTCGAACTAACTGACTAAAGACCCAACTTCGGTGCGACAACCTACCCGAGATGCGTAGTCTGTGGCGATCCTTGTGAGAGCAAGGTCGTCAATTTCGGGGAGAAGAAAAGCCTCATTCGGCACCCCAGCGCGACGGAAGGCTATCTCGACAAGGTCTTCCAGATGACCCTCTCCTGTTGAAGAACTCTCCTTCCCTTGGAACACGGATCGCATCAGAGCGGAGAACCTGGCGCTCACTTTCGGGTCGCGTGAGTGGAAGTTTGCTCCCAGGGAGCCATCCAGAACACCCGCGACCCATGAACTTCTCGATAGGCTAGCTTCCGCTGCCAGGGCCCTTGCTTGAGAAGCTTCAGACGTTTCGGCTCCGGCAAGGAGAGCCCCGACCGAAGCATCTCCTTCGCTTGCCGGCTCCCCTCCTCCTTCTTCCTCTTCTTCTTTTTCTGCTTCTATCTCCTCAGGAATCCCCCTATCCACAATAGACTCTTCAGGAACTTCTGCTCCCTCCGGAGCTTCCTGTGCCTCGGCGAAAGGCCCTTCACCAGAAAGCCCCCCGCGAATTTCGGTCGTTGGTTCAGCAGGTTCGGCCATCTCCTCGTCGCCCGCTAGCTCTCCTACTGGCGGCCCAGGCCGAACCTCAGCAGCCGCAACCTCTTCCCCTGCCTCAATGGAAGCGGGAGTCGCTACCACCTTCTCCTGTAACTTTGGCCTCCAATGAGGGAGACCAAACCGCCTCGTCTGCGGGGGCTCCCAATCCAATCGGCGTTTCTCCTTCGCCATCGTCGGACAAAACAACAACGGGGGAGGAAGCCTCAGCAACCTCCTCCGAAACCCCCACAACTTCTCGGTCTTCGCCCCTGGACAGACCCGAGCTTCGGTAGTTTTAGCCCGCGGCGATGAGGAGCGCCGACTGTCACCGTCTCCCCCGATCCCCCTAGAGCGGAGCCGGAAGGGCGAGACCTCTTCTCAGATTGATGCTTGCTGCTGGAGCCAGATCTCCTGTGGCGCTTTCTCAGCTCCTCCCTCATCTGGTCTGCGAGCGCCGACCTTTGGCTGTAGGGGCAATATTATCCGCCCGTTAGTTCGCACAGAAATCAAAGATGGAGCCACGCTAAACTATCAACTACGGGGTAATACTCATCGTGAGGATCGACGGGGCTCAGTTCGGCCACAAAGAGAGTGTCCTCCAATAGGAGAACGCTGGCTGGGAGCGCCTGACTGCCGTGCAGCATAATCAAATCCCTCTTCTCCGAATCAGTTAACTCTGGGTGCACTTCTGGATCCTTCACGTACTGCCCCCATACCCGAGGGAAGTCCAAACCAATGTTCCTTCCGACTATGAAGAACCGCGACTTCCATCCTTTATCGACGATGAGTTATTCGATATCATCTTGAAGGATCTCCGGGGACCGATGTAAGGCCATTCTGAGGCCCTCCCGGAGACCAGATTGAAACACACCCTGAATAGCGAAATGGTCGCGGTCACCCTGAGGTGTTTGCACAACGAGATAAACCCGATAAGATTGCGCCAACTGTTGGAGGCCACCATGGTGAAGCATATATTGTAGAACTTCATCACCTCCCGCACCAACGGATGAAGAGGGAATCGGAGACCTGCCCTCAAGCTTTCCTCATAACAGAACGCTCCATCCTTTAATCCGGATGTCACCCTATCCTCAGCCGTCGGGAGCAACAAGATGACATCCTGGGGGATTTTATACAAGCGGCGTATCCGTTCCAAATCCGCCAAGGTCACCTCCGAAGCTTGGTCGCTTGGGCTCACCATATCATCGATCGTAAGAGATGCTGAGCAAGATCGCAGCAAAAACGGAAAGACGAAGTTCTTTAAAGGAGAGCGAAAAGGGCACTATAAATAAGGATAGCGCCGCTATGACTCCATTTTTCCAATTGAAACCGCCTCAGGGTGAGGGCGAGGCGTCCCAACCTAGGCATCCGGAACTGCCACTACGGGTACCGTGAAAATCGAGATTTCCTACGCGACACTTCCCCAGCCGTTACCTTCGCCCCTAAGGAATGACGGATCCACCTTGGAAAGGCAAGATGGCCCCATGGCATTAATTAGGGCATCATTGCGCAGGCTATCAAATACACATCCTAAATGCAGATCGCGCCATTTAAGCCTATACTTCTACGCCCAAACCTACGCTTCGAACTAGGGAGTGGGGGGCATGTGTTGAGGGGTAGAATCATTATTGCATTGATAATCGTGCGAAGGGGCTAAGATCAGCCCCATCCCTTCGCCCGCTACGATATGCCCCCGAGGAACAAGCTAAACTAATGTGGTCCGGTAGGCCATGCGACCCCTGACTCATTTTTTCCGGGTTTCCATAGCCCAACCTTTTCGAACTACCTGTAACTCAACCTTCCCCGAGCCACCTATAGTTCAGCCTCTCCGAGCTCCCATAGCTCGGTTTTTTCCGAGCTACTTATAGCTTGACTTCCCCTGAGCCTCCCATGGCTCGGCTTCCCCAAGCTTCCCACAGCTCATTTTTCCGAGCCTCCCATGGCTCGGCTTTTCCGAGCTTCCCACAACTCGTTTTTTCGAGCCTCTAGTGGCTCGATTTTTTCGAGCCACCTATAGCTCGACTTCCCCCGAGCCTCCCTTGGCTCGGCTTCCTCGAGCTTCCCACAGCTCATTTTCTCCGAGCCTCTCGCAGCTCGATTTCTTCGGCTTCTTATAGCTCGGTTTCCTCAATTTACTGATGATTCGTTTTTCTCCGAGCTACCTATAGTTCGGCTTCCCCCGAGCCTCCCATGGCTCGGCTCTCCCCGAGCTTCCCGAAGCTCGTATCCTATGAGCTCCCATAGCTCGGCTTCCCCGAGCTACCTATAGCTTGGACTTCCTGAGTTCCCACAGTTCGACTCCCATGAGCAATCCGCGATTCGACACTCACCTCCGTGGAGTCCGACGCGGGAGAGCCTAGGCCCATCATCACAGAATTTCAAACAAAGAATCATATTGAAGAGTGGTTTAGGACCTAATATAACTACTTGAGACCTACGCATCTATCAGATCTCAGGCCATCAAAGAGCTCTCCTAGCTGTCGATCCCTCAACGAATAAGATACGGATCCCACCGGCCTTACAACGGCCTGATTCGATTCATTTTCGTATCCTAACAATCTTCGAACCTTCCAGAAGACGCTCAAGATCCAGGTGATTGCCTACAAATACGACACCCTCAGATTCTCTTAGGTATGCGCTCATAGCCCCTAGCTCACTCACTCCCACTCTCGCTCTCCTTTACTGCTCGTCGGCGCTCCCCTGGAGCTCCCGATCGGCCACCCCTGGAGAGACTTTTCGGAGAGATTCCTCTCTTCATTTTTTGTTGATCACCGATCCCACTGACTTGAGCGTCGGAGGGTCTTCTGCGGAGGGCCACCCCCAACGCCTTTCGCGCGAGGACTTCTGTGCAAGTCCGCCCAGAAGGAAGCCCAAACCAGAAGATAGATCGCGCCCGAGTCGGAGGATAGATCCCGGCGGTAATAGGTATAAATTTTTTCAACAAAGCTTGAATGACGTGTGGAGAGGAGAGGAAGTAGGAAAGGGTAAAAGTAAACCTGCTTACTCTGTGAGCTCGTACCAAACTGAACCTTTGTCTCTTCTACTCGTTAAGTTTGAATTAACAACCAGTGATTTAACAGATGCTTTGATTTGCCTATTATGAGAATGATGCCATGGAGAGTATTCTGAATGCTTATTTGGAATTATTACATTTAATGTGCAAGACTCAAAATTTATAAGGTGAAGAGGATCAGAATACGTGTAATGTGATGTCAGAAAGCAAGTGGAAAGAGGCTCTAATGACAATTGGTCGTGGGAGTATGGCTAAAATTACTTTTCTTTTGTTATCTTGGGTTTGCAAATAAGAGAGTCTTGAGACGGATGGGAAAGTCCATGATGACACAGCCTTATTTCTTATTAGTAAGCGTTGCTTCCCCTTAGTGAAAGATCGAAGGGGTTTGCAGTACGGTTTTCACTATCCTATATATCAAAATGGTTGATATTGGACAGGGTGTAGCCACGTTGAAATGAGCTGACTTTGTTTTTTTTTTTTTTTTTGGTACAAAAACGGGCGATCACACTAACCTAGTGCGAGTCAGTCCAGAAAGGTCCGAATACAAAAATTGCTGTAAAATAGATGGACAGAGATCGCTCGGCTTCCAAAACCACGATTCATCATGCTGGGCCACAAAGGACGCTACCCAGTCCCCTGCCGAATTGGCTTCACGATAAATATGGCGAATTCGGGTACAGACGACCTTGGAAAGGATGGAACGAATGTCCGTCAGAATTGGGTTAGTAGGATCGGAATGGCAGTTCTCCTTCTGCAACCAGGAAATAACCGCCAGGGAATCACCCTCAATGACAATCCTATGGGCCTGTAGAGTCCTGACAGCATAAGAAATGCCCGTCCAGGCCGCATAAAGCTCAGACATCAGGACGGAGGAGTTAATGGATCCAAAATCTCCGCTCCTAGAAGCTCACCCTGAGGGTCACGGACAAGGAAACCAGAACCAGCCGCTCTGCCACGAACACTACCATCAAAATTGATTTTGACGAACCCTGGAGGAGGGGGATCCCAGGAGATGAACACTGAATGACAGTTCGCTGCGAAGCAGCAGGGGATCCCCAGAGGCCAGAGACATTATAACCAACCTGGGCATAGTCCATGACCAAAGAACTGATTTTTCTCATAATTTGAAGGAAGACACAGGGTCGTCCGTAAAAAGAATCTGGTTTCTCGATAACCATATATGATAAGCCGTGGCAATCCAACAGCTGCACCTCTGCGGAGAAGCTCTACGAATATCCAGAAAGAAAGAAGAACGAGGAGAACCCTGATCGTCCCTCCTAACAGAATAACCTACCCTCTGCCATAACCAACTCACCCTGGGGCAGGTAAAGATAGCATGATCTGAGGATTCGTCTCCTCCCCACAAAACGGACAACACGGATGAATCACCAGACCTCTTTTAGAAAGAAGAAGACAAGTGGGAAGGCAATCCCACAGAAGCTTTCACATAAATAGCTGCACTCTGGGGAGGGTGGGAAGCTTCCAAATCCAATCAGCATCAATCGAACGCTGGGACCCCGGCCTGAAAATCATCATCAAATCCTTGATTGGAGCCCTAGAGAGACATGATTTCTGCCAAAGTCTGGAGTCAGATGAGCAACCTGGGATAATGGGCATCAAGAGAATACGTCTAGAAAGCTCCAACCCAAAGAAACGGGTCACAGAGGGGATATGCCAGGCAGGGGGATCAGAAGAAATCAAATCCTTAACCCGAAGGTTATAAGGGATGTCAATACTTATAAAAGATGGCCATCGTGAGAGAGGAATATCCGAAAACCAAATATCCTGAATAACATCTATAGATGATCCATCTCCCATCATACACGTAACATTACCCCTGATAGCCTGACCAAATCTGCAAACTTCCTTCCAAAAGGAGGAGCAACCACGTGGAGGCCTGATATAAGAATCCGGCACCCAGCCACCATACCTAGCACGCATAATAGTACTCCAGAGACAGTGCGGCTCCAGAAGGAATCTAGAAGCATGTCTGGCAAGGAGGGCATCCCTTCTAACAATCAGAGATTGGATCCCAAGACCGCGTGGATAGGCATGCAAACCGTTTCCCAAGATAAAAGATACATACCATGACCTTCTTGCGTAGAAGCCCACAGAAAATCACGGAAACTTCTCTCAATCCTCTTAAGACAAGTAATAGGAATAATAGAATTAGACAGAAGATACATGGGAAGGGAGGAGAGAACCGAGCGTATAATAATAATCCTGGCCATCATCGAAAGGCCAGTAACCTGCCACCCCTCCATACGCTGATGAATCCTCCTCTCAAGCTCGAAGAAATCAGAACAACGGGGATGTCTTCCTGTGATAGGAATCCCCAAATACATCAATCTATCTACCTGAGTAGAAATTCTCGATAAAGAAATAATGGCTTCCCTGATAGCTCTAGGAGTCTTCGGGATGAAACATAAAGTGGATTTTAGAAAATTAACCTTCTGGCCTGAAGCCTGACAATATCTCTGGATAATAGAATAGAAAGACGACGCATTAACAATAGTAGCCTGGCCCAGGAGAATGCAGTCATCCGCAAACAGGAGATGGGACACCAAGGGGCCCTCCGCACCAGCCAAATAAGGGACAATACTTCGATCTCTCTGCGCCTGATGGAAAGCCCGAGACAGATCATCCACAGCTAGAATAAACAACAAAGGGGACAAAGGGCAACCCTATCGGATCCCCACAGTAGAGTGAAAGAATCTGGTCGGACTACCATTAATAATTATAGAGAAGGACGGCGTCTGAATGCATGCCATAATCCACTCAATGAACAAGTCATCAACTCTAAACTCTGTAAGAGAGCGACGCAAAAAGGCCCAATTCAGTCTGTCATAGGCTCTCTCCATATCAAGTTTAACAGCCATAAGACTTCTCCTGGCCGAAGCTCTCTGCAAATCAAACATAAATTCCTGGGCAATGAGAATATTATCAGAAATAGAACGCCCTCTAATAAACGCCCCTTGTTCCGCAGAAATTAGGCGAGGGATCACCAGAGCAAGCCGATGAGCCAAAAGCCGAGCACAGACCTTATAGAGCGTAGTGCATAGACTGATGGGCCGAAAATGCTGAAGAAGGGAGGCATCATGATGCTTAGGCACCAGAGAAATAAAGGTCTGATTCTATTCCGCTGGAATTTGTTTAGCCAGGACTGAATTGCCAAAACCACCTCCTGACCCACAATGTCCCAATAATGACGATAAAAGAAAGGCGGAAACCCATCAGGCCCAGGGGCCTTATCCGGGCCAAGGTCCCAAAGGGCCGCCCTAATCTCGTCCGCAGAAATTGATCTGGCCAACATACTGTTATCTACAGAAGAGACTTTCACAGAATCAGAAACCGGAGTAACTGGCCCTCCCGCACCAGAAGAATCAGTCCATCTAGACTGGAAAAAGTGAAGAATCATCTCCCTAATAGATTGGATATCCTCCTGAGTATTCCCCTCATCATCAACTAATCTTCGAATCCTATTGGCAGCACGCCGCTTAGGGTAGCCTGATGGAAAAATCTGGTATTACGATCGCCATCACAAATCCACTGAGCCCTGGATCGCTGCCACCAATAAACCTCCTGCTGACGAAGAAGAGAGTGATGCTGAGCAAGCTTATCCCGAAGAGAAGAGAGGTCCGAGGCCTGCAAACATCCGTCCTGATCTTCCTTAGCCTGAAGAGCGCTAATATCACTTTCAGTCTGTTCAATATGTCTGACCAAATCCCCCAACTCCACTCTACTCCATCTGGATAATCTATGCTGGTCATCTTCAGACGGCGAGATAAACGATAAACTGCATTACCCCTGACCGGGAGATGCCAGATGTGATGAATAATAGCACGAGCAGCTGAATGGGCAGACCAAAACTGCTCAAATCTGAACTGCTTACGCTGATGCTGAACAATCTCCATGGAAATCAAAATAGGGCAGTGATCAGAAGCAATTCGAGGAAGATGAGAGACTGTAACCGCAGGGAACAAATGAAGCCACTGAGCTGAAGCCATTGCTCTATCCAGCCTCTCCCAAACACGAGCTGAACCCTGCCGATTATTACACCAGGTGAATTGGGGACCAGAGTATCCCAAATCCATCAATCCAGCATAATCAATGAAAGATCTGAATTCCGTTATGTCAGCAGAGCCAGTAACTTGTCTATCCCCTTGTTTCTCACTAGGCTTCGTAATACAATTGAAATCCCCAGCAATAACAGAAGGAATACTTGGTGACTTTGATAGAACGTACTATAATAATAGCATTCTTGTAGAAAGTTCCATAAAGGTTGTAAGATCTTGCAATTTCAACGACAGAAGATATAATTGAATGTTATTTGATCTATAAATTAATGTGTTAACAGGATATGTCCAGGTTGCCACGCTTCTTAGGCTGCTGTAAGTTTCTTAAGACGCTCTTGCCTCGAGGTTCCAAATTTAAATTTCGACGAGAAAAGAACGAAAGAGCAAATGACATATGGTTAGATGCAGCGTTAAAAATAAATGTGGAGACTTCTAAGACCCAAATGATAGCCCATTTTAGGCATTCAGTCTTTAACAAAAAGTTATAAGCCAACCAAATTAATAACTAAACCTAGATGGAAATCATAATTATCTTTGCCCATCAACTTCTCGTAACTTTGGCCTAACTCTCTTCATCTGAATGGAGATGCAGAGAGGCACACAACAGAATTTATCCTATTTCAGGTCATTTTTGCTAAACTCCATTCGAGAACATAGGAACTCGACAGTCAACAGAGAGGGGCCCATCCCACGGCAACATATCTAATTGAGGAAATTACACTCAAAATAAGATGAAAATTATGGATTCCCCTTCCCTTCCAATGGCTTAGCCGGAGGAGTTAGGGCAGAGGCAGAACAGAGGGATTTCGACAACAGTGATAGAAGTTGGGTGTTAAGGGGTTTTTTTTTTTTCGCCTTTCCCTGCAATTTAATTAAACTCGTAGGGAAAGAATCCTTTGCCTATGAGTTAATTAAACTCGTAGGCAAAGGGCTTCCTATTAAAATTTTTGCCCCTATGCTTTTGCCTCATCTGAACTTTTTTCTACGATTTTCATAAAAATTATAGGGAAAGACTTATTATAAAAAAAATTTGATGGATGCTTTTGCCTCAAAAAAAAAAAAAATCAAAAAAATTCAGCCTTCCCTATGATTTTTAGTCTGTCCTAGGAAAAGCTTTGGATCTTTCCTTATGATTTTTGTTAAAATCGTAGGAAAGGCTTTTTAGGAAAAATATTTCCAAGTGATTTTGCCTCCAAAAAAAAAACACCTTTATGAAAAAAAAAAAAGCTTCTTAAAAGCATTTCTTATTATATAAAAGAAATAAAAAAAATAACAATAGTTATCAAATATAATTTTCTTTTCAAATTATAAAAAATAAAAATAATGATGATAATCAATTATATTTTTTATTATAAATTTTAAAAATAAAAATAAAAATTATATTTTTATTTTTAAAAGAAATGACAATCATTCCAAACTACAGTCTTAGATGGATGTTTCATATTCTAACCATATGAACAGCAAGGAAGCTTTACTGAACGACGGTAATAATAAGTATGCCTAGTCATTTTCATTTTGTTAGCGACTTAGATAATTGCAGGAGGAAAAAATAATTGCATATAGAATATGGCTCGACTGGACCCATTCAGATCAATTTTAATAGCAGCATGATCAAAACCGGATCTGAGACCCCACGAGGCTGGATGCCAGGGTTTTGCACCATCGGGCCTTAGAAGCTAGGATTTGGGATGGAGTACTGGGGGATGGGAGGGGCACCCAAGGGCCGGAACAAAGGGGTGAAGGTCGTAATTGACTGAGGTGGCGGTGTCACGACGATGGGGTTCGGATTGAAGTTGGGATTAGGATTAGTATTCAAAGGTGGATTGGGGTTAGGATTTTCGGTGATGGCGGCAGAAGGAAGAGTGGAGGAAGGAGGGGGAAGAGAGAAAGGATCTTGGGAGACCAATTGGGGGCTTTTGGGCATTGTGGTTTTGGCGAGGCCCTGGCCTAAGTCCTTCACCAGGGAAGGATCAGATAAGCTCCGGATTGGGAGCTCATGGACGAAGGGAGGCGGAATGAGAAAAGTTGAGAAGAATCGAAAAGAACCATTAGGGGGTAGGAAAAGTCTGTACAACTAAATCGGTGCGAGCGAGTGTGCCACGGCCCATTGGAATGCGACGCCCCCGCATGCGCACTCGCATGAATTCTAGTGCACAAAGCGTGCATAGGGCATGCGCATTGGCCGCATGCTTGTGCGAGCATATGTACCATGGTCCATTGGGCCGCAGCGCCCTTCCATGCGCGCTCGCAATGCGTGCACCCCGTGCGCACTTTGTGCACTGAAGTTCGGTGCACAAAGACTTTTTCTAGGAGGTAAGGTTTAGGGAACTTTTCCTTCAGACCTTTGACTACGATTTTTATGAATGTCGTAGGCAATTGAAATCTTTGCCTACGATTTTTAGTTTATCATAGGTAAAGGTTTGGATCTTTCCCTACGATTTTCATGAAAATGTAGGAAAAAGTTGAAAATAGCAAGAAAAAGTTTTAGAATGAAAAAAAATTATTAAATGGAATGCCCTATGCAAAGATTTCAATGGCCCATTGGAATGCGACGCCCCCCGCATGCGCACTCTCATGAATTCTAGTGCACAAAGCGTGCATAGGGCATGCGCATTGGCCGCATGCTAGTGCGAGCATATGTACCATGGTCCATTGGGCCGCAGCGCCCTTCCATGCGCGCTCGCAATGCGTGCACCCCGTGCGCACTTTGTGCACTGAAGTTCGGTGCACAAAGACTTTTTCTAGGAGGTAAGGTTTAGGGAACTTTTCCTTCAGACCTTTGACTACGATTTTTATGAATGTCGTAGGCAATTGAAATCTTTGCCTACGATTTTTAGTTTATCGTAGGTAAAGGTTTGGATCTTTCCCTACGATTTTCATGAAATGTAGGAAAAAGTTGAAAATAGCAAGAAAAAGTTTTAGAATGAAAAAAAATTATTAAATGGAAAGATCTATGAGTTAATTAAACTCGTAGGCAAAGGGCTTCCTATTAAAATTTTTGCCCCTATGCTTTTGCCTCATCTGAACTTTTTTCTACGATTTTCATAAAAATTATAGGGAAAGACTTATTATAAAAAAATTTTGGTGGATGCTTTTGCCTCAAAAAAAAAAAAAAATCAAAAAAATTCGAGCCTTCCCTATGATTTTTAGTCTGTCCTAGGAAAAGCTTTGGATCTTTCCTTATGATTTTTGTTAAAATCGTAGGAAAGGCTTTTTAGGAAAAATATTTCCAAGTGATTTTGCCTCCAAAAAAAAAACACCTTTATGAAAAAAAAAAAAGCTTCTTAAAAGCATTTCTTATTATATAAAAGAAATAAAAAAAATAACAATAGTTATCAAATATAATTTTCTTTTCAAAATTATAAAAATAAAAATAATGATGATAATCAATTATATTTTTTATTATAAATTTTAAAAATAAAATAAAAATTATATTTTTATTTTTAAAAAAAATGACAATCATTCCAAACTACAGTCTTAGATGGATGTTTCATATTCTAACCATATGAACAGCAAGGAAGCTTTACTGAACGACGGTAATAATAAGTATGCCTAGTCATTTTCATTTTGTTAGCGACTTAGATAATTGCAGGCAACATTACTATAAGGAAAAAAATAATTGCATATAGAATATGGCTCGACTGGACCCATTCAGATCAATTTTAATAGCAGCATGATCAAAACCGGATCTGAGACCCCACGAGGCTGGATGCCGGGGTTTTGCACCATCGGGCCTTAGAAGCTGGGATTTGGGATGGAGTACTGGGGGATGGGAGGGGCACCCAAGGGCCGGAACAAAGGGGTGAAGGTCGTAATTGACTGAGGTGGCGGTGTCACGACGATGGGGTTCGGATTGAAGTTGGGATTAGGATTAGTATTCAAAGGTGGATTGGGGTTAGGATTTTCGGCGATGGCGGCAGAAGGAAGAGTGGAGGAAGGAGGGGGAAGAGAGAAAGGATCTTGGGAGACCAATTGGGGCTTTTGGGCATTGTGGTTTTGGCGAGGCCCTGGCCTAAGTCCTTCACCAGGGAAGGATCAGATAAGCTCCGGATTGGGAGCTCATGGACGAAGGGAGGCGGAATGAGAAAAGTTGAGAAGAATCGAAAAGAACCATTAGGGGGTAGGAAAAGTCTGTACAACTAAATCGGTGCGAGCGAGTGTGCCACGGCCCATTGGAATGCGACGCCCCCCGCATGCGCACTCGCATGAATTCTAGTGCACAAAGCGTGCATAGGGCATGCGCATTGGCCGCATGCTAGTGCGAGCATATGTACCATGGTCCATTGGGCCGCAGCGCCCTTCCATGCGCTCGCAATGCGTGCACCCCGTGCGCACTTTGTGCACTGAAGTTCGGTGCACAAAGACTTTTTCTAGGAGGTAAGGTTTAGGGAACTTTTCCTTCAGACCTTTGACTACGATTTTTATGAATGTCGTAGGCAATTGAAATCTTTGCCTACGATTTTTAGTTTATCATAGGTAAAAGTTTGGATCTTTCCCTACGATTTTCATGAAAATGTAGGAAAAAGTTGAAAATAGCAAGAAAAAGTTTTAGAATGAAAAAAAATTATTAAATGGAATGCCCTATGCAAAGATTTCAATGGCCCATTGGAATGCGACGCCCCCCGCATGCGCACTCGCATGAATTCTAGTGCACAAAGCGTGCATAGGGCATGCGCATTGGCCGCATGCTAGTGCGAGCATATGTACCATGGTCCATTGGGCCGCAGCGCCCTTCCATGCGCGCTCGCAATGCGTGCACCCCGTGCGCACTTTGTGCACTGAAGTTCGGTGCACAAAGACTTTTTCTAGGAGGTAAGGTTTAGGGAACTTTTCCTTCAGACCTTTGACTACGATTTTTATGAATGTCATAGGCAATTGAAATCTTTGCCTATTTTTAGTTTATCGTAGGTAAAGGTTTGGATCTTTCCCTACGATTTTCATGAAAATGTAGGAAAAAGTTGAAAATAGCAAGAAAAAGTTTTAGAATGAAAAAAAATTATTAAATGGAAAGATCTATGAGTTAATTAAACTCGTAGGCAAAGGGCTTCCTATTAAAATTTTTGCCCCTATGCTTTTGCCTCATCTGAACTTTTTTCTACGATTTTCATAAAAATTATAGGGAAAGACTTATTATAAAAAATTTTGGTGGATGCTTTTGCCTCAAAAAAAAAAAAAAAATCAAAAAAATTCGAGCCTTCCCTATGATTTTTAGTCTGTCCTAGGAAAAGCTTTGGATCTTTCCTTATGATTTTTGTTAAAATCGTAGGAAAGGCTTTTTAGGAAAAATATTTCCAAGTGATTTTGCCTCCAAAAAAAAACACCTTTATGAAAAAAAAAAAGCTTCTTAAAAGCATTTCTTATTATATAAAAGAAATAAAAAAATAACAATAGTTATCAAATATAATTTTCTTTTCAAAATTATAAAAAATAAAAATAATGATGATAATCAATTATATTTTTTATTATAAATTTTAAAAATAAAAATAAAAATTATATTTTTATTTTTAAAAGAAATGACAATCATTCCAAACTACAGTCTTAGATGGATGTTTCATATTCTAACCATATGAACAGCAAGGAAGCTTTACTGAACGACGGTAATAATAAGTATGCCTAGTCATTTTCATTTTGTTAGCGACTTAGATAATTGCCGGCAACATTACTATAAGGAAAAAAATAATTGCATATAGAATATGGCTCGACTGGACCCATTCAGATCAATTTTAATAGCAGCATGATCAAAACCGGATCTGAGACCCCACGAGGCTGGATGCCGGGGTTTTGCACCATCGGGCCTTAGAAGCTGGGATTTGGGATGGAGTACTGGGGGATGGGAGGGGCACCCAAGGGCCGGAACAAAGGGGTGAAGGTCGTAATTGACTGAGGTGGCGGTGTCACGACGATGGGGTTCGGATTGAAGTTGGGATTAGGATTAGTATTCAAAGGTGGATTGGGGTTAGGATTTTCGGCGATGGCGGCAGAAGGAAGAGTGGAGGAAGGAGGGGGAAGAGAGAAAGGATCTTGGGAGACCAATTGGGGGCTTTTGGGCATTGTGGTTTTGGCGAGGCCCTGGCCTAAGTCCTTCACCAGGGAAGGATCAGATAAGCTCCGGATTGGGAGCTCATGGACGAAGGGAGGCGGAATGAGAAAAGTTGAGAAGAATCGAAAAGAACCATTAGGGGGTAGGAAAAGTCTGTACAACTAAATCGGTGCGAGCGAGTGTGCCACGGCCCATTGGAATGCGACGCCCCCCGCATGCGCACTCACATGAATTCTAGTGCACAAAGCGTGCATAGGGCATGCGCATTGGCCGCATGCTAGTGCGAGCATATGTACCATGGTCCATTGGGCCGCAGCGCCCTTCCATGCGCGCTCGCAATGCGTGCACCCCGTGCGCACTTTGTGCACTGAAGTTCGGTGCACAAAGACTTTTTCTAGGAGGTAAGGTTTAGGGAACTTTTCCTTCAGACCTTTGACTACGATTTTTATGAATGTCGTAGGCAATTGAAATCTTTGCCTACGATTTTTAGTTTATCATAGGTAAAGGTTTGGATCTTTCCCTACGATTTTCATGAAAATGTAGGAAAAAGTTGAAATAGCAAGAAAAGTTTTAGAATGAAAAAAAATTATTAAATGGAATGCCCTATGCAAAGATTTCAATGGCCCATTGGAATGCGACCCCCCGCATGCGCACTCGCATGAATTCTAGTGCACAAAGCGTGCATAGGGCATGCGCATTGGCCGCATGCTAGTGCGAGCATATGTACCATGGTCCATTGGGCCGCAGCGCCCTTCCATGCGCGCTCGCAATGCGTGCACCCCGTGCGCACTTTGTGCACTGAAGTTCGTGCACAAAGACTTTTTCTAGGAGGTAAGGTTTAGGGAACTTTTCCTTCAGACCTTTGACTACGATTTTTATGAATGTCGTAGGCAATTGAAATCTTTGCCTACGATTTTTAGTTTATCGTAGGTAAAGGTTTGGATCTTTCCCTACGATTTTATGAAAATGTAGGAAAAAGTTGAAAATAGCAAGAAAAAGTTTTAGAATGAAAAAAAATTATTAAATGGAAAGATCTATGAGTTAATTAAACTCGTAGGCAAAGGGCTTCCTATTAAAATTTTTGCCCCTATGCTTTTGCCTCATCTGAACTTTTTTCTACGATTTTCATAAAAATTATAGGGAAAGACTTATTATAAAAAATTTTGGTGGATGCTTTTGCCTCAAAAAAAAAAAAAATCAAAAAAATTCGAGCCTTCCCTATGATTTTTAGTCTGTCCTAGGAAAAGCTTTGGATCTTTCCTTATGATTTTTGTTAAAATCGTAGGAAAGGCTTTTTAGGAAAAATATTTCCAAGTGATTTTGCCTCCAAAAAAAAAACACCTTTATGAAAAAAAAAAGCTTCTTAAAAGCATTTCTTATTATATAAAAGAAATAAAAAAAATAACAATAGTTATCAAATATAATTTTCTTTTCAAAATTATAAAAAATAAAAATAATGATGATAATCAATTATATTTTTTATTATAAATTTTAAAAATAAAAATAAAAATTATTTTTATTTTTAAAAGAAATGACAATCATTCCAAACTACAGTCTTAGATGGATGTTTCATATTCTAACCATATGAACAGCAAGGAAGCTTTACTGAACGACGGTAATAATAAGTATGCCTAGTCATTTTCATTTTGTTAGCGACTTAGATAATTGCAGGCAACATTACTATAAGGAAAAAAATAATTGCATATAGAATATGGCTCGACTGGACCCATTCAGATCAATTTTAATAGCAGCATGATCAAAACGGATCTGAGACCCCACGAGGCTGGATGCCGGGGTTTTGCACCATCGGGCCTTAGAAGCTGGGATTTGGGATGGAGTACTGGGGGATGGGAGGGGCACCCAAGGGCCGGAACAAAGGGGTGAAGGTCGTAATTGACTGAGGTGGCGGTGTCACGACGATGGGGTTCGGATTGAAGTTGGGATTAGGATTAGTATTCAAGGTGGATTGGGGTTAGGATTTTCGGCGATGGCGGCAGAAGGAAGAGTGGAAGAAGGAGGGGGAAGAGAGAAAGGATCTTGGGAGACCAATTGGGGGCTTTTGGGCATTGTGGTTTTGGCGAGGCCCTGGCCTAAGTCCTTCACCAGGGAAGGATCAGATAAGCTCCGGATTGGGAGCTCATGGACGAAGGGAGGCGGAATGAGAAAAGTTGAGAAGAATCGAAAAGAACCATTAGGGGGTAGGAAAAGTCTGTACAACTAAATCGGTGCGAGCGAGTGTGCCACGGCCCATTGGAATGCGACGCCCCCCGCATGCGCACTCGCATGAATTCTAGTGCACAAAGCGTGCATAGGGCATGCGCATTGGCCGCATGCTAGTGCGAGCATATGTACCATGGTCCATTGGGCCGCAGCGCCCTTCCATGCGCGCTCGCAATGCGTGCACCCCGTGCGCACTTTGTGCACTGAAGTTCGGTGCACAAAGACTTTTTCTAGGAGGTAAGGTTTAGGGAACTTTTCCTTCAGACCTTTGACTACGATTTTTATGAATGTCGTAGGCAATTGAAATCTTTGCCTACGATTTTTAGTTTATCGTAGGTAAAGGTTTGGATCTTTCCCTACGATTTTATGAAAATGTAGGAAAAAGTTGAAAATAGCAAGAAAAAGTTTTAGAATGAAAAAAAATTATTAAATGGAAAGATCTATAGCCTTTTCCTAAAATCGTAGGTAAAGGTCTAGAGCATTTCCCCACGATTATTGTAAAAATCATAGGGAAAGGTTCAGAATGAAAAAAAAAAATTTCAGGGAAAGATCTACAACCTTTCCCTATGATTGTCGTAAAAATCGTAGGGACTGTGTTTCTTTCGACCATTCCCTACGAGTTTCATGAAAATAAGTGTTTCTTTGGACTATTCCCTACGAGTTTCATGAAAATCATAGGGAAAGGTTTAGAATTAAAAAAAAATTGAGCCTTTCCCTAGGAAATGTTTAGAATGAAAAAAAAAATTGTAGACCTTTCCCTATGATTTTTGTGAAATCGTAGGGAAAGGCTTTTTTCAGAAAAATTTTGCTGGGTAATTTTGCCTCAAAAAATTTATTGATAAAAAAATCTTTCCCTATGATTTTCAAAAATCGTAGGGAAAGGTCTAGAGCCTTTCCCTACGGAAAGATATTTTCAAAAAAATTTTGGTGGGTTATTTTGTCTCCAAAAATTTGTTGATCTATCCTTACGCATCATTTCACCTTTGCCTATGATTTTCACTAAAATCGTAGGCAAAGGTTTTTGCCTTCTCTATGGAATTTTTGCCTATGATTTTTAAAAATCGTAGGGAAAGATAACTTTTGCCTACGATTTTAAATTCGTAGGTGCAAAAATCATAGGCAAAAGTCATTTTTCTTGTAATGAGAGAAGCACCTTGCTAGATCAGATTAAGAACGAGAATGTTGATCTCGTAATATACATATTATGCTGCTCCTGATCTATTCTACCATAATCTTGTCTTCAAGAAGCCATCTTGTCTATTTTTTTTTTTTCACAAAAAATATGTTTCTTTCGTTTTGTTCGGGAGAACGTTTGCAGCGTCTTCGGATCTTTGGCCGCAACAACCTAGAGGAGAAAAAGGTACCGTGTCCATGCACGCTGACGCTTACTTCATATTTAACTATTGAAAGGCATATCAGCTAACGTTTTTTTTTTTGTTACAAGCGGACGATCACACTAGTCTGGCATGAGTCAAACCCAAGAGGTTAGAATACATGATTTGCTGCAAAATAAGAGGGCATGAGTCACCCAAATACCATTTCCATGGGCTAAGGTAGCGAGCTACAACATTAGCGACCCAATCAGCCGTAGCATTGGCTTCCCTATAAACATGGCGAATCAGTGGCGCACATGTAGTCCGGAGAGAATCCCAAATAGCACGGAGCAGAGGGTTGGTGGAATGAAGATCCCCATCCCGATAAATCCAGCGAACAACCGTGAGAGAATTTCTCTCAATAATCAATCTGCTAGAGGCCAAATGACGAACAACACAATTGATTTCAGCCCATGCAGCCTGAAGCTCCGCCATAAGGACCGATATATCAAGGGAACCATGGCCACCGACTGCAAGTAGCTCACCCTCAGACCCCCTAATAACAAAGCCGGACCCAGCAATACGATCCGAGACAAAGCCATCAAAATTCACTTTAACATAACCCAAAGGTGGGGGCTCCCAATATACATAGACTGTAGAATGGTGCGCTGCCGAAGCAATAGGGGAATCCCAGAGACCGGGTCGGACAGAGTGAACACCATAAACAGAACGGCCGTACTCCTTCGCAAGAAGGACAACCGTTCTGATGATCGCCTGGGGTGGAACAGTCTCCTCAGTGAAAACCAACTGGTTTCTAGTAAGCCAAAGATGGTAAGTCAGATAAGTTGAAACAGCACCCTGGGAGCCCGGACCGCTCTGTGCAGCTAATCGAATGGCATGCAAGAAAGAAAGTCGGATGGGGCCCGCCTCAGTCAACCATGGGGTAAACTGCATCTGCTGCCAGATCCTCCTCGCACGAGAGCAAGTAAAGATGACATGATCATCCGACTCATCCTCAAGCCCACAGATTGGGCAGAGTGGCAAAATGGGGAGACCACGGCCAGCCAGCAAAGCACGGGTAGGAAGGAGATCCCAATGAAGCTTTCACAAAAAGACTGAATCCTGGGATGGATGGGCAAACGCCAGATCCACACAACATCACCCAATTCTGAAATTCGAGTACGAAAGCATTCAACCAGATCCTTAGTAGGAGCACGAGAGAGGCAGGAGCGCCGCCAAAGTCTGGTATTTGAGTCAGCTGAGGGAGCTAGGGGAATGGCAAGAATCCTCTGCGCAAGCTCAATCCCAAAGAGTCGGAAAACAATGGAAACATTCCAGACATTACTGTCCTGGTAGATCAAAGAATATATTGGCATAGAGGGGTCAACAGCAGTACTAAGAAAGGTCGGCCAGCGGGATAGAGGAATGGCAGCTATCCAACTATCTTGAGTAACATCAACATATCTCCCGTCCCCAATCATCCAATGAATATCGGCCATAATAGTAGGGGCAGCTTGACAGATCGCCCGTCAAAACAGAGAACACCCACGGGGAATACGGGAGATCGAATCAGGAGACCAGACACCATATCTAGCTTTCATAACAGTACTCCAGAAGCAATGAGGATCCAATAGAAATCTAGAAGCATGCCTAGCAACCAGAGCCTCTCGGCGAAGGACCAAAGACTGAATCCCTAGCCCACTCTCACGAATAGGCAGACAAATAATATCCCATGAGAGGAGATGAAGACCATGGCCTCCCTGTCTCGATCCCCATAGAAAATCCCAAAATCGCCTCTCAATCCGGTGAAGGCAGGTAGCCGAAATCAGGGTGTTAGATAACAGATAAAGGGGGAGCGAGGTGAGGATGGACTGAATCAACATAATCTGTCCCATCATAGAAAGGCTGGAGACCTGCCACCTGCCCAACCGATCAGAAATTCAACGATCAAGATCTCCGAAATCACACTGCCGGGGACAACGCCCCGAAATAGGGATCCCAAGGTAGGATAGGTGGTCAGAATGGGAGGAGATCCCAAGAACTAGGAGATCGCAGTCCGACGACGAGGGGAGGTCGACGGGCTGAAACATAGGACCGATTTCTGCAGATTGACCCGCTGACCGGAAGCTTGGCAATAAGCTTGAAGGATGAAAAAGCAGACCGCCGCATTCTAAGTAGAACCTAAGCTAAGTAGAACGCAGTCGTCTGCAAAGAGCAGGTGAGAAAGAGGAGGGCCTTAGGGCCCAGGCCTATAAGGCTGCAACATAGACGCATCGACAGCCTGAGCAAGAGTGCGAGACAGATCATCAGCACAGAGAATGAATAGGAAAGGGAAAAGAGGGCAACCCTGACGGAGTCCTCCAGCAGATGGGAAAAAACCCGATGGATTTCCATTGATGAGAATAGAAAAGGTAGGCCCCTGCACGCATGCCATAACCTATTCAATAAAGAGATAAGCAAAACGAAACTCCCGAAGAGTCTGCCAAAGAAAAGTCCAGCTGATCCTATCATAAGCTCTCTTTATGTCCAACTGAACGGCCATAAGAGCCCTTCTATCAGTCGCACGATGAAGGTCATGCATAAATTCTTAGGCAATGTGAGCATTATCAGTGATGCTATGACTACGGATGAAAGCCCCCTGTTCTAGAGATATAAGACGGGGAATCACTCCCTGCAGCCGAGTGACCAAGAGGCGAGCACAGACTTTGTATAGGGTGGTACATAGACTGATAGGCCGATAATGCTGGGAAGTGAAGCCATCAACCGCTTAGGGATAAGAGAGACAAAAGTACGCTACCAATCAGGAGGAAGAACTCTTGATGGAAAAACCGTCTGGATGGCCATAACAACATCCGGTTCGACAATATCCCAGTAGTAACGGAAGAAGAAGGATGGAAACCCATCAGGACCAGGGGCCTAATCAGGGCTCAAAACCCAAACAGTAGATCGAATCTCCTCTACTGAGACCTCCCTTAACAGCACGACATTATCACCCTCAGAAACTCGGGCAGCCGGGGGAACAGGGGAAATAGGGAAACCACTGACAGACACCTCTGACCATCGGGACTGGAAGTAATGGATAATCTGCTGCCGAATGGTCTCATCATCCTCTACAATATGACCATTCTCATCACTGATATATCGGATCCGGTTGGCAGCTCGCCGAGCCATAGTAGCCTGATAAAAGAACATGGTATTCCGGTCACCCTCCTGAAGCCACTGAATCCAGGACTACTGTTGCCAATAAGTCTCCTGTTGACTAAGTAAGGAATGGTGCAAAGACAAACTCCGTCGGAGGGACTGGAGATCTATCTCAGAGAGGCAGCCATCCGAATCCTCCCTCACCTGAAGCGAAGCAATGTCAGCTTCCACAGATTGAATACGCTACATAAGATCCCCCACCTTTTTATTGTTCCATCTTAAGAGTCTACGCTTCACTAATTTGAGACGGCGAGAGAGATGATAGGTAGAACTCCCTTTAACAGGCAACCGCCAAACCTGACAGATAATAGCCCGGGCCAAAGAGTAAAGAGAGGGCAATGGTCAGACGCAATTCGAGGTAAATGAGAAATAGTAGCACCGGAAAAGATCTACATCCAACCAAGGGAGGCTAAAGCTCGATCTAGGTGCTCCCACACCTGAGCAGTTCCTCGGCGGTTATTGCACCAAGTAAACCGAGAGCCAGAAAACCCCATATCCACAACCTTGGCAGTGGAGATAAAAGAACGAAACTCACAAGAGTTCGGAGAATCCACAAACCGACGCCCCCCACGCTTCTTCGAAGCATCCACAATACAATTAAAGTTTTCAGTAATGAGAGTGGAAAAACCCTGGCCTAAAAGAGAGAGTATCTCGGACCATAAGTAGCGCCGCTCCCTATAGTTCATACTAGCATAGATACCAAGAAGCAACCATGGCGGAGTAATCCCCTCTGAAATAACCAGAGCCACCTGTTGAGTACAACTATGAAAAGCATCAACACGGATAGAAGGCTCCCATCATAGTGCCAGAATGCCTCCATAAAGACCATTAGATTCCACAGCATAGGAATTCCAACATCGGGATACTTTTCATCAGAAACGTTGAAGACTGGATCCCGACAGGCGAGCTTCTATCCAAACACAAATATCAAACTGATGAAGCTGCAATAGCCGAGCAAACGAGGAGCGAAAGGAAGGTTTCAGCGCTCCTCAGACATTCCAAATCAGTATCTTCATGAAGACAGGTCAAGGGGTCTCGTGGGCCCCATCCTTGGCTCCAGCCAAATCCATATCAATATGATCTCCAGAAGCAAGACACTGAGACACTAGACCCTCATCAGACAAAGGACAACCAGCCTGAGACACAGGATCCGACTGCCGAGAAAGATCCATGGCTACAACATCAGCCTCAGCTCGAATCGCCATCTTAAGAGAGGAGACCATAGCATTCATGATCACAGTTACCCCGGGGGGGGGTCTGATCCTGAGGGAAGTACCAAAGACACAGAGTGGGCTTTTCCTGAGGTAGACCCTCTACTCTTGCCTTTAGCATCCTTAGAAATAATTCTAGGGCCAGCAGTCACAGCAGGTCAGGCCCGTTTAAATGATGCAGGGTTGGCATCCTTCCAGATCTTAGGACACTCGGCCCAACGATCCGAACCCAGAAGACCAAATGTGTTAGCAGCCAATATCCCAGAGGACATCACTTTAGACCTTAGGACAGGAGTGGTGGCAACCTCCTTTGACTGATGAGGGAGTTCAGGCAAAACTTCAGAGGATACTGAAGAGAATTGAAAAACCTCCTCTTGACTAGGAGTCTTAGAGGTCATACGAGCTTGGGACTTCCTCGGACCCTTAGGAACCTTCTTGGATTTCAGTTGGTTCACAGAAGCCTTAAGTCCCCCTGAAGCTAGCAGTGAAGCAGTAGAAGGATCGCAATGCTCAGCTACAGTAATGGGCATAGAACCTCCTTCCTGGCACGGTCCAAACTGGATCCTAGGGAGTTCAGATGAGGGGATAACATCAAGTTGAGGAGAGGGCGAAGGAACGACCCGCCTACGGGAGGTCTTCCTCGGAAGCAACCACCCCTCCTCCCCAGCAAAAGAACCCCGCTTGGCCTTGCTCGACGACCCCTTCGATCGCAATCGAAGACTAGAATCCTCAACGGGGGCTTGTCGACGGATCCGAAGTGCAGCCATCTAAGGACCAAACCGTGGAGCATCTGAAGAAGAAGCCGATTCCTTGGATGAAAAACAGGGACCAGAGAGATGAAGAGATCCGCAAAGAAAGCAAATTCCTTCAACATGTTCATATACAAACTATTGCTAGAAGGGGATCCCGTTCGCTCTGAATCGTGCTCCAGGGCGGAGGGGCTAGCTCAAATCAATTCGGACATAAGCTCTAGCGTAGCCTCCTCGTCTCCTCTCCTTCGTAGAAGAGTCCATATGCACGTACTGGCCAGCCACAGAAAGGATTGCTCGGAGTGTCTCTTCCATCCAATACTCAATCGGCAGCTTAGGTAGACGAATCCAAAGTAGAGCATGGTGTAGAGCATCTTCCGCAGGGATGAAGCCAGGATGCCATGCCTCAGCAGCAAGAGGCTGCCCGTTGATAACCCACGGCTGCGACAACATGGCATCACGAGCAGCCTGGAGTTCAAACTTGAGCAGGAATGTTCGATAAGCAAGACTGATAATCTCTATTCCTCCAGCAATACCTCCTCTGCGAAGCTCCCGGATAACAGCGTCAGAGGGAACCCAACGGGAGAGGCTCCGCACAGTCAAACCCAATTGAGACCAATCAGAGATCTTATGATCAATAGCCACCATGGGGAGCTGGATAACATCATGAAAAAGCTTCTTCAGGGCAGCGATTTCATCCGACAAAGGCTCTGAAGCAGACCAAGAGAACGAGATTCCTTCGGACGACGAGAAGAAGCAGCAGGGGGCTTCTGCCAATCACCACCGGTCAGAGGGATGGAGTTGCCTGCAGCCATCGTCCACCGAGAGATGATCCAAATCGAGCGACAATCACCAGAGATCGGGATGAAAGAAAAACGAGTGCAAATCTTAAAGCAAGAACCAGTCAGCTAACGTTTTTCTTTGTATTGAAATGATAACTGGAGAGCAAAGTACTCAAATTCTTGAGGTTCTTGTGGAACCCGCTCTCCTGGGTCATAGAGATCGCCGCCATCATGGCTATTGTGTTGGCCAACGGCAGAATACATAATCCTACCTTGCAATGATCTAAACTTAGATTTTCTTTTAAATGATGACGACGATGAATCAAAAATCATGCAAGAGGGTAAGCCTCCAGAATGGCGCAAGACTTCGTCGGCATCGTTGTCCTCCTCCTCATCAACTCCACCATTAGTTTCATCGAGGAGAACAACGCCGGCCTCATGGCCGGCCTTGCCCCCAAGACCAAGGTCTTGTATCCTATGTTAACTCCACTTTGAGTGCCGATTCTTATTTAGTTTCTTACTCGAATGGATGGCCGAAACGGCGGCAGGTGTTGAGGGATGGCAAGTGGTCGGAGCAGGAGGCTACCATCCTCGTCCCGGGCGATATCATCAGAATCAAGCTTGGCGACATCTTCCCGGCCGATCCCTTCTCTTGGAGGGCGGTCCTCTCAAGATCGACCAGTCCGGCCTCACCGGCGAGTCGCTCCCTGTCACCATGAACCCAGGCGACGAGGTCTTCTCGGTCTCCACCTGCAAGCAGGGCAAGGCTGCTCACCTCGTCGACAGCACCAACAACGTGGGTCATTTTCAGAAGGTGCTCACCGCCATCGGTAACTTCTGCATCTGCTCGATCGTCATCGGCATGTTCATCGAGATCATCATCATGTACCCGATCCAGCACCGCAAGTACGGGGACGGCATCGACAACCTCCTGGTCCTCCTCATTGGTAGCATCCCCATTGCCATGCCCACTGCGCTTTCGGTCACCATGGCAATCGAGTCCCACCGGCTCTCGGAGCAGGGAGCTAGCCATCACCAAGAGGATGACTAAATGGCCGGCCGACATGGACGTGCTGTGCAGCGATCGATAAGACCGGCACCCTCACCCTCAACAAGCTCACAGTCGACAAGAACTTGATCGAGGTATGATCATGCATGCGTTTCTTTGCGCGTAAGAGAAGATAGAGAAAAGATAATAAAAAAAAGAAGAATAGATGAATATAAAAGAAAAAAAAAGAATACCTTTATTTATTGGTCTTGATCTATCCGATTACATCCAGAAAGAGCCTTAAATAATCATTCATTTTGGATGATAAAACTTTTCCGCATCAGCTCGTAACCAAGTTCCTAATAAACTCCATAAAATATGGAAGCTTATTCAGAAAACCTAAGCCTAATTATCCATAGACCTAGTTCCATAACCTACAATTAGGTTATTAAACATTTTTTAAAAAACTCTCTTTTAAGCCATACAAGAAAGCACTCAAACCCGAGTCCATATACACCCATGACTTATATGCTCTTTATTCTTGGGTCACAAGCTGACCCAAATGACTTAGGAATCTGAGTACTTAGATAGCCTAAGCTCTTAAATCTGTGTGACTCATCTGAATTTTGGATATGCCATACCTGAGCTTACAATCTCCATCTTGGTGCATCAAAGTTACAGTAAGCTTCACCTAATCCATCAATTCCATCAGTGCTCCACATTGAAGAAGCAATCTCGAGACAGTACCTTAGTGAGTACATCCGCTGTGTTATCTTTGAAGAACACCTTTACAAGCTTCAACTCACTGTCCTTCACAAGCTTCCTGATCCTGTGGTATCTGATGTCAATATGTTTGGTCCTAGCATGATAGATCGGGTTCTAGACCAAACATAAAGCACTATATCTATTAGAAAATACCCTGATCACCCTCTGTGCTATCCCCATCTCCAGTGCAAGACCTTTCAGCCACATAGCCTCCTTTGCAGCCTCTGAAATACCAATATACTCTGACTTTGTAGTAGACAAAACTATCACTGGCTGCAAACTTGACCTCCATAATTTTGGACCATCATTCAACATAAAGACATACCATGTCGTCGACCTTCTAGTATCCAAATCACCTCCATAGTTAGCATCAACAAAACCTATTACCCGATCCTGAGCCTCCATAATCAGTCTAGTGCCATCCTTTATGCCACTATACCCATAGCATATACCAACACTGACTATGCTAACAAGATATTTAAAAATCCCTTTAGAGCTCTCCAATGTGCTCTATCCGGACTAGCCATGAATCTGCTAACTTGGCTAACAGCATATGCAAGATCAGGCCTACAACATACCATAACATACATGAGACTGCCAACTCCTGAAGCATAAGGTACTCCGGACATTTCCTTGGCTTCTATCTCGGTGACAGTTTTGGAGAGCTTAATGTGACCAACCAATGGTAATGCGGCTGGCTTTGCACCATCCATATTGTACCTCTTCAAGACCCTCCTAATATAAGTCCCATGAGATAAGTGAAGCAACCTCCTGTCTTTATCTCTGAAAATTTTCATCCCCAAGATCTGTGTAGCAGGAACTAAATCCTTCATTTCAAACTTAGCTGACAATGCTACCTTTAGATCTTCTACAACAGCTTTACTCTTGCATGCAATTAACATATCATCCACATACAAAAGCAAGTATAATATGGAATCATCTTCTAAAATCCAAAAATAAACACAGGAATCATACTCACATCTAGACATGCCGATGTTCCTCACAAAGGTATCAAACCACAGGTACCACTAATGCAGCGACTGCTTCAAACCATACAAGGATCTCTACAAATGATATACCTTTCTTTTTGACCCCGGTTTTATGAACCCCTCTGGCTGCTCTATATAAATCTCCTCCAAATCTCCCCATGAAGGAAGGCCATTGTGATGCCCCTTCCAATAGTCCTACATCGGGAAATTGGGAGTTGGTTGAGTGGTTTATATATGGTAAAGTAAGAAGGACAAGGCTCCAATTGGATCCCTTTTGGGCTGTAGTGGCCCAAGTTGGTGTGGACCTTGTCCGTCTTGCTTTCTTGTAACGAAACGGGTCCGGGGCCCGGGTTGTTACAATATGGTATCAGAGCCATGCACCAGTCAGAAGTGTAGGATCTAAGTGCCACATAGGGTAAAGTGCTACATCCATGAGCGATGTGAGCCACCTCTTGGACCTGTAGGGGCCATCTCTAGATCCCTGCCTGCCTGGTGGTTGCCTCTGGCGATGAGGACGTCCCCTCTATAAGGGGGTAGATTGTGATGCCCCTTCCAATAGTCCCACATCGAAAAATTGGGAGTTGGTTGAGTGGTTTATATATGGTAAAGCAAGAAGGACAAGGCACCAATTGGATCCCTTTTTGGGCTGTGGTAGCCCAAGTTGGTGTGAACCTTGTTCGTCTTGCTTTCTTGTAACGAAATGGGCCCGGAGCCCGGGTCGTTACAATATGGTATCAGAGTCATGCACCAGTTGGAAATGCAGGATCTAAGTACCACACAGGGCAAAGTGCTACATCCATGAGCGATGTGAGCCACCTCTTGGACCTGTGGGGGCCATCTCTAGATCCCTGCCTACTGGTGGTTGCCCCTGGCGACGAGAACGTCCCCTCTATAAGGGGAGTAGATTGTGATGCCCCTTCACTAGTCCCACATCGAAAAATTGGGAGTTGGTTAAGTGGTTTATATATGGTAAAGCAAGAAGGACAAGGCACCAATTGGATCCCTTTTTGGGCTATGGTGGCCCAAGTTGGTGTGGACCTTGTTTGTCTTGCTTTCTTGTAACGAAACGGGCCTGGGGCCCGAGTCGTTACAATATGGTATCAGAGCCATGCACCAGCCAAAAGTGCAGGATCTAAGTGCCACACAGGACAAAGTGCTACATCCATAAGCGATGTGAGCCACCTCTTGGACCTGTGGGGGCCATCTCTAGATCTCTGCTTGCCTGGTGGTTGCCCCTGGCGACGAGGACGTCCCCTCTATAAGGGGGGTAGATTGTGATGCCCCTTTCAATAGTCCCACATTGAAAAATTGGGAGTTGGTTGAGTGGTTTATATATGGTAAAGCAAGAAGAACAAGGCACCAATTGGATCCCTTTTGGGCTGTGGTGGCCCAAGTTGGTGTAGACCTTGTCCGTCTTGCTTTCTTATAATGAAACGGGCCCGGGGCCTGGGTCGTTACAGCCGTTCTGACATCCATCTGCTCCAGTTCCAAATTTTGTACTATTACAATGTTCAGCAATATCCTGATAGATGCGTATCGTACCACTGGTGAGAACACCTTATTGTAGTCAATGCATTCTTTCTGAGAAAATCCTTTTGCCACTAACTTGGCCTTATACTTGATCTCTTCCTCCTCTATGGCTCCTTTGCACTGAAATACCCATTTGCAACCAATGAGCTTCTTTCCACTTAGCAGTGATACCAATCGCCAAGTCTGATTCTTCTGTAGAGACAGCATCTCTTCCGCCATAGCCTGGATCCACCTATCTCTATCCTGACTTATCATTGCCTCCTGGTAGGTCCACTGGCAGCTACCAATGCATATGACATGGTCTTGCCAAACTTATATCGCTCCGGCTGTCGAATGATCCACTTTGGCCCCTATCCTAGGATGTGACTCCACCCTTTGCTCATCTTTGCCGTGAGCATGCATCTGGTTGATCCTCGCATGTGAAGACATATTTGGAGTGTGCTCCACCTAAATCTTATGTCCTCCTGATGATCCTACAAAAGGTAAAATATCATAAGAGATTAGTTGCTCAATTGCGCCTTGTTGAGCCTCCTGCTGCCCACCCCGTTTGACTGGGCTTCCGGTTAAACCTCCACCACCTCCTGCTTCTTAAGGACTGAGCTTTCATCAAAAATCATATCCCTGCTAATTGTGCCTTTTGCTCCAAGGGATTCCACCGCCTGTATCCCTTGACTTCTCGCAGATATCCAATGAACACCATTTTTTGGGCTTTGGCGTCCAACTTAGTCCGCTGACTGGCATCCATATATACAAATGCTGTACATTCAAAGACTTTAATATGGTTGAGCTCCACCTATCTACCAGAAAAATACATCCTCTGGTAACCTTCCATCAAGCTTGACATAAGGAGAGCTATTCACCAAGTAGGCTGCTGTGTTCAACCGTGTCCATCCAAAACATTTTAGGTAATCTTACTTGCAACATCATATATCTAGTTTTCTCCATGAGAGTTCGGTTCATTCTCTCAGCCACTCCATTTGTTGAGAGTTTTAACCACTGAAAATTGTCTTTTGATGTCTTCATCTGTGCAAAATTTTAGAAACTCTTTTCTTGTGAATTCTTTATCGTTATCAGACCGCACCACCTTTACATATCTCCCTGTCTCCTTCTTCATCTCAGCTTGCCATGCTTAAAATTTGGAGAAGACCTCTAACTTTTTCTTCAAAAAATATTCCTTAAAAAATCATCAATCAGAGTAGTGAAATATCTGGCCCATTCCTACCTGAAACTAAAGCTAAATCCCAAACATCACTGTGTACTAGCTCCAAGGGACCTGTACTGTGCGCTGAATTGGTAGAAAATTTTACATTGTATTACTTGCCCATCTGACATGGCTCACAGACCTCTGTAACACCCTCATCCAAAGCTGGAATCCTTCTATTCTTTGTCAACACCCTCATGCCCCGCTCTCTCATGTGACCAAGACGGCAGTGCCACATGCGGTACATATCCTGCTGACTGTGTACTGCTGTTCTCTTAGATCCTCCACACAACATAGACCCAACCAGCTAATACAAATTATTTTCTAGCCTCTTCCCCCTCATCACAACCATGGCACCTTTCATGATGTTGAGTACATCATTCTCGAAACGACAACTGAAGCCAAATCCATTCCTCTCCCGATACCCCAAGGATACTAGGTTCTTCTTTGAGTCAGGAACATGCTTCATATGAGTAAGAGTTCTCACAACTCCATCAAACATTCTGATCTAACTGTGCCAACTCCTGTCACCCTGCAAGAATGATTGTCCCCTAATGTCACATTTTCCACATCGATTTTAGTATACTCTGCAAACTAGGACCGATGTGGTGTATAATGATGCGAGCAAACTAAATCAAGTAACCAACTGTCTCCTGTACTTTTGTATGTATCTGAAACTATCAAGAGGTCCTTTTTGACCCCTACATCTTCAAAAGTACCGATGGATTCCTTCTTTCTTTTCTTCTTGAGGTTTCTTCCAAAAAGGATAATTTTGCTTTATGTGTCCAACCCCATTACACTTGTAACACCTGAACTTACCTTTACCTTTCTTTGACTTGGACCTGGATTGGCTCCTATGCTTGCTGACCTTCTTGCCTCTGCCGGTTCTCTCTTTCACCATGAGACCCTCCTAAGGTACACCTTTCTCTGTCATCTTTCCTCGCTGCTCATTGGATCTCAACATAAATATAATATCTTCATAAAACAGTGTTTCTTTTCATAAAGCAGTGTAGTAATAAGAGGATCATAAGACATAGGCAATGAACATAACAAGAAAAGAGATTTATCTTCTTTTTTCATCTTAACACCGAGAGTCATCAAATCATTGCATACCCTATCATACTTCTGAATATAAAGAACAATATCATCGCATTCCTGCATTCGAAGATATATAATTATTTCTTTAACATAAATTTATTGAACATATTTTTGCTCATGTACAAGTAATACAACTTGGCCCAAAGACCCTTTGGTTTCTTCATCTAGGACACTGTACAAAGCCAAATAAGTAAGACACCTAATTGCTGCACATGCCCTCTTCTCAAGAGATAATCAATCTTCTTCTGGTATCTTTTCAGGCTTTGATTTTAAAGCAATATTAAGAAAATTCTGCACTAGTAAATCTTTAATCCTTACTTTTCATATGAAATTTTTTTTATTTTTATTAAATTTTTTAAACTTAATTTTACTTTTACTATTTATGATTGATTAGATCGTAAACCGTAATCATATAGATAAATTAAAAAATACTTAAATAATAAAATTTTAATTATTATTATTATTATTATTTTTCTGCAGCCCCTTTCAAGAATTTTCGCTTTGCTACGCTCTTACGTTCTCTCTCTTTACGAGGAATCACGTCACCGGAGCTAAGATGCAAAGACACGTTTTCACCTCTTCACGTGAGGATCTCTCCCTGGAACTCCACGTTTTTTTTTTTGGCTTGTTGACCAAAGCAATACCACCTTGGCTTTCACGAAGCTCTCTCACCCTTCACGTGAGGTTGCTCGTTCCTTGGGAGAAAAGCCCCTTCCTCCTTGGATTTTTAAATCCTTTTCCTTTGTTTCTTTAAAGCCCCTTTCACGTACGTGGCTGGTTCTTCCGCCGATCGTGTCAGGCTTCCTTGCTTGGATGAGACACCTCTCCCCACCGCCTCCCGTGAGTCTTCACGCTTTGACCAAGAGTCTTCACGATGGATCCTAATCATATCTCACAAGGCTTCCTTGAAGCCTCCATGAACTCGTCCCATGGGTTCTCGTGGTAGGAACTCATCTTTGTCCCACCATGCGAGCTTATGAACATCGCGCTCGCCACAGACCCGATCGCTCCATGCCTTTTTTTGCTGGATCATAAGTGACTTTTTTTTGGCTGGATCATAAATTCCTTCAGCTCACAAAGAATAGGAGAGAAGAAAGGGAATGAAGAAGAAAAGGATGAGAAGAATTTTTTAATATCATTTATTGAGCTGAAAAAGAAGAATAAATGAATATAAAAGAAAAAAAGAATGCATTTATTTTTTAGTCTTGATCTATTCTATTTAGAGAGTCTTAAATAATCATTCATCTTGGATGATAAAACTTCTCGTAACTAATTTTTTAATAAACTTCCTAAAATATGGAAGTTATTCAGAAAATCTGAACCCAATTATATGGATCCAGTTTCATAATCTATAATTAGGTTATTAAATATTTTTCAATTAATTTCTTCTAAATCATGTAAGAAAGCACTTAAATCCGAGCCCATGTATACTTATGATTACATGCTCTTTATTTTTGGATCACAAACCGATCCAAATGACTTAAAAACTTGAGAATTTAGATAGCCTAAGCTTTCTTGAACTTTGATGTGCCATGCATTCATTCATTCATAGGGTGTTCGTCAAGGACATGGACAAGGACACAGTGGTCCTGTACGCCGCGAGAGCTTCTAGGGTCGAGAACCAGGATGCCATTGATGCTTCCATCGTTGGAATGCTGGCTGACCCTAAGGAGGTAATAGATGGCCACTCTTATCATTAACATCTCGCAATGGAGGGCTACCGGGAATCCATGTCTTCTTGTGCTCATGATCTTTAGGCATCCAGGCTCGAGCCGGAATCCAGGAGGTCCACTTCCTGCCCTTCAATCCTGTCGACAAGCGCAGCGCGATCACCTACATCGACTCCAATGGCAACTGGCACAGGGCAACCAAGGGTGCCCCTGAGCAGGTTGATAGGTGAAGCCTATTATTAATACACGAAATCTATTGGAGCACAATCTCTTCTTAGAATATGACTGAATTATTTCAGATCATTGATCTCTGCAACCTAAAAGAGGATGCCAAGAGGAAGGTCCACGAGATGATCGACAAGTTTGCCAACCGTGGACCTCGGTCCCTTGCGGTTGCAATGCAGGAGGTGCCTGAGGCTAACAAGGACAGCGCCGGTACCCGAGGCAATTCACGGGTTTTCTGCCGCTCTTCTACCCCCAAGACATGACAGTGCCGAGACCATCCGCCGTGCGCTCAACCTCGGTGTCAACGTCAAGATGATCCCCGGTGACCAGCTCGCCATTGCCAAGGAAATCGGACGCAGGCTTGGTATGGGCACCAACATATATGTACCCCTTATCCACCCTTCTCGGAGATAAGGACAACACCGTCGACGAGCTCATCGAGAAGGCTGATGGTTTCGCTGGAGTCTTCCCTGGTATTCTTCTATAACGTAAGAAGGATAGGACGATGACGATGACGATGACGACCATGTTTTTGATCCTTGTTTCGTTGGAGAACGCAGAGCACAAGTATGAGATTGTCAAGAGGCTGCAGGAGAAGAAGCACATCTGCGGTATTACCAGAGACGACGTCAACGACGCCCCTGCGCTGAAGAAGGCTGACACCTGTTAGGGTTTAGACCTTGATGAATAGCAATGGGATTCCCCGTTGAACAAGAACTAGAACTAAGGATTTCTAATCCTGTTAGGTTTAGACCTTAGCAATGGGATTCCCCGTTCAACAAGAACTAGAACTAAGGATTTCTAATCATGTTAGGTTTACTTCTTGAAAAAGGAGGAAGATGGGAAGGAGAAAGAAAGGGCTGCCGCCCTATGATGAGAGAAGGAATTTTTGGGAGAAAAGAATCTGTTCTCTATTCCATCCAAACCCTAGAGACTAGAGTTTAAATACATCCACGAAGTGGGCCAGGCCCAGACTCAACAAAAAACTCCCATGGACTAACCCAATGAGATTAAACTAATCCCCAATCCCGTGTACCCGTGACTTGATTTAATCTCAACCCTTGGACTCAAACCAGCCCAATACAAGTTAGCCCACCTGGGCCTTGATAGCACCACACCAGGCCCAACAATCTCCACCTTGGTGCTTTCAAGGCCTCAGCACGTCCACTGTGTCCATCAGCTTTAACAACGAAATACACTTTTGAAAACTGTCCCGTGGAAGAACCTTAGTCAGTGCATCTGCTGGATTTTCTTTGGTGTGTACCTTCACCAGCTCCACCTCACCATCTTCCACCAGCTCTCTGATCCTGTGGTATCTGAGGTCAATGTGCTTCGTTCTGGCATGATAGATTGCATTCTGCGCAAGCATCAGAGCACTCTGACTGTCACTATGCACCTGGACAACCTTCTGATCAAGTCCCATCTCCAGCATCAAGCCCTTCAGCCAAAGAGCTTCCTTTGCTGCCTCTGTGATACCTATGTATTCTGCCTCCGTGGTAGATAAGGCTGTGATGGGCTGCAGACATGATCTCCACGATACTGGACCACCAAACAGGCTGAACACAAAGCCTGTTGTGGATCTCCTAGTGTCCACATCTCCACCAAAGTCTGCATCCACATACCCATATAACTGCCCACGAGCCTCCTTGGATAAGTTGGATCTCTCAGCACCTTCTTGCTGTCCATAGCAAATACCAACCCCAACTGTACCTACCAAGTACCTGAAGATTCCCTTTAGTGCTCGCCAGTGCTCCCTGCCAGGGTGCGCCATGAACCTGCTCACCTGGCTCACTGCATGGGCTATGTCTGGCCTACAACATACCATGGCATACATAAGGCTCCCAACACCAGAAGCATATGGTACCTTCTCCATCTCCTGAGCCTCCACCTCAGTCTGTGGTGACATGGTCTTCGATAAGGAAAAATGTGCTGCCAAAGGTAGTGCTGTCGGTTTGGCATCCTTCATCCCATATCGCTCCAGAATCTTTTAATGTAGCCACCCTGACTCAGATGCAGCACACCCTTGGATCTATCTCTGATGATTTCCATCCCTAGGATCTTCCTGGCTGGCCCCAGATTCTTCATCTCAAACTCCCGAGACAAAGCTATCTTCAGTTCCTGTACAGCCTTCTTACTCTTGCATGCTATCAGCATGTCATCTACATACAAGAGTAAGTACATCCTAGACCCATCATCCAGAGATTTAACATACACACAAGAATCATACTCACACCTGGAAAGTCCAATGCTCCTAACATAAGTGTCAAATCTCTTGTACCACTGCCTCGGCGACTGCTTCAGCCCATACAGAGATTTCTTCAGCAAACAGACTTTCCCATCTGATCTTGGTTCTCTAAACCCTGGTGGCTGCTCCATGTAGATGCTCTCCTCCAAATGACCATGGAGGAATGCTGTCTTCACATCCATCTGCTCCAGCTCCAAGTCCTGAGCTGCTACAATACTCAATAATAGTCTGATGGAAGTGTGCCTGACAACTGGAGAAAATATCTCACCATAATCGATGCCTTCTTTCTGAGAGTATCCTTTGGCCACTAGTCTTGCCTTATACCTGATACCCTCTTGTTCTGAAGCTCCTTCCTTGCGCTGATAAACCCATTTACAACCAATGGGTTTCTTTCCTTGTGGCAGCTGGACCACCTGCCACGTATTATTGCTGTGAAGAGACTGCATTTCCTCTGCCATAGCATGGATCCACCTATCTCTATCCTGACTTTCCATAGCCTCCTCATAGGTGAAAGGGTCTCCATTCGCTGTCACCAGGGCATATGACAACGAATCCTCAAAGCCGTATCGAACTGGTGGTCGCACGTTCCTCCTGGGCCTTTGCTGTGCGATCCCAGTATCAGTCCCCTGTCCAGCTGCATCCTGCTGAACTCCCTGGCTTCTACCCCCTCTGTCAGTCCTCTCCACCTGAATCTCAAATCCTCCTGGTCCACTAGCAAATGGCACAACTGTATAGGAGGTTGTCTGACTAGTGTTACCGTGTTCTACCTCCTGTAGTCCCTGCTGTGCATCCATGCCACTTCTGTTCTGGAGGATTGAGCTCTCATCAAAGGTTACATCTCTGCTGATGACAACCTTCTTCTCCAAGGGGTCCCATAGCCGATACCCCTTGACTCCTCGCGGGTAGCCTAGGAACACCATCTTCTTAGACCTGGCATCCAACTTACTCCGCTCCCCAGCTCCAACATGCACATATGCTGTGCATCCAAACACCCTTAGATGGTTTAGGCTTGTCTTCCTTCCAGACCATATCTCCTCTGGAATGTCTCCATCTAACCTGGTGTGCGGTGACCGATTGACCAAGTAGCTAGCTGCATCTACTGCGTCAACCCAGAACATCTTTGGAAGCCCTGCCTGCAGCCTTAAGCATCTTGCCTTTTCCAATAGTGTTCTGTTCATCCTCTCAGCCACCCCATTCTGTTGAGGAGTTCCCATCACCGAGAAGTGCCTTCTGATGCCCCACTCCTCACAAAAAATCTGGAACTCCCTGCTGGTGTATTCCCCGCCATTATCAGACCTCAGACACTTCACACTTTTACCCTGCTCCTTCTCCACCTCAGCCTTCCAGATTTTGAACTTGGTGAAGACCTCTGATTTCTCCTTCATAAAGTAGATCCACAGCTTCCTTGAGAAATCATCTATCAGGGTCATAAAGTATCTGGCCCCATTCCTTGCAGAAACTGGGGCTGGTCCCCAGACATCTGTGTGTACTAACTCCAGGGGTTCAGCACTCCTAGCTGTGCTGACTGAGAACTGTACTCTCCTCTGCTTTCCCATCTGACAAGGCTCACAGATCTCCATATCTCCGCTACTCAAGTCTGGAAGCAGACCTCTCTTGCTCAGTTCTTTCATCCCCTTGTCTCCCATGTGGCCCAGGCGGTAATGCCACATCCTGTACACATCCCGGGGATCTTGCTCCACAGCTGCCACCTCAGATTTCACAGTCATCACAGAGCCCTCCATCTTGTATAGATTATTTTCCAGCCTCCTCCTCTCATCACCACCATGGCTCCATTGGAGATGTTCAGAACTCCACTCCTGGCACGACTGCTGAAGCTGTATCCAGTCCGCTCCAAGTACCCCAGTGATACCAGATTCTTCTTGAGTTCTGGAACATGCTTCACACTGGTAAGAGTGCGCACCATACCATCAAACATCCTCACCCTCACTGTGCCAATACCTGCCACCTTGCAAGGGTGATTATCTCCAAGAGTCACATTCCCCTCCTCAACCTCTGTGTAAGTACTGAACCACGACCGGTTGGGAGTGTAATGATGAGAACAGGCTGAATCCAAGGTCCACATCTCTGTGCTGTGCCTGTGATCATCTGATACAACCAAGAGATCATCCTCCACCTCCTGATCTGCAACTGTACTCACAGACTCAGATCCTCCTTTTTCTCCCTTCTGATTTTTCCACTTAGGACAATTCTTCTTAAAATGTCCTACCTCTCCACACTTATAGCACTTCAGCTCTCTCTTGCCTTTCCTGGACTTTGATCGTCCTCCAGACTTACTTCTGTCCCTGCCCCTACCTCTGCCTGTCCTTTCCCCAACTGATAGACCCTCCTGGGGAACAGCTTCCTTGGTCATCTTCTCCCTCTGCTCATTCGTCCGAAGCACCGAGACAATATCTTCATAAATTAATGTCTCCTTCCCATAGAGCAGTGTTGTGACCAATGAGTCATAAGACGTGGGCATTGAACATAAAAGCAGAAGTGCTTTATCTTCTTCCTCCATCTTGACCCCAACATTCAGAAGTTCATTGCTCATCTGGTCGAATATCTGGATGTGACCCAGCACATCTCCACCTTCTGACATCCGAAGGCTGTAGAGGCGCTTCTTCAACATCAACTTGTTGCACATATTCTTCCCCATATAGAGGGTGTGCAACTTCGTCCAGAGTCCCTTCGGGGTCTTCTCCTCCAGCACTGAATAGAGGACTGAATCCGCCAGACAGCCCCTGATCATTGAACATGTCTTCTTCTCCAATGAAAATCACTGCTTGTCTGTCATCCCATCTGGCCTTTCCTCCAAAGCCAAATCTAAACCCTGCTGCACAAGGAGGTCCTCTACCCGGACTTTCCACATGGAGAAACTTCCCTTCCCATCAAACTTCTCAACCTCTATTTTTATGCTACTCCCCATGGCCAATTTCAAAATAGCACAAAAATAAATTTTATAAAATAGAGAAGTACCTTGACGAGATTCTGTTGAAATTATTTCAACTCCTTGAAGGCCTCCAGATTACTCCTTGAACCAGGCTCTGATACCACTTGTTAGGGTTTAAACCTTGATGAATAGCAATGGGATTCCCCGTTGAACAAGAACTAGAACTAAGGATTTCTAATCCTGTTAGGTTTAGACCTTGATGAATAGCAATGGGATTCCCCGTTCAACAAGAACTAGAACTAAGGATTTCTAATCCTGTTAGGTTTACTTCTTGAAAAAGGAGGAAGATGGGGAGAAGAAAGAAAGGGCTGCCGCCCTATGATGAGAGAAGGGAATTTTTGGGAGAAAAGAAATGTTCTCTATTCCATCCAAACCCTAGAGACTAGAGTTTAAATACATCCACGAAGTGGGCCAGGCCCAGACTCAACAAAAAACTCCCATGGACTAACCCAATGAGATTAAACTAATCCCCAAGCCCGTGTACACCCGTGACTTGATTTAATCTCAACCCTTGGACTCAAACCCAGCCCAATACAAGTTAGCCCACCTGAGCCTTGATAGCACCACACCAGGCCCAACAACACTGGCATTGCAGTGGCTGATCGCCCTCATCTGGCGCTTCGACTTCTCCCCCTTCATGTTCCTCGTCACGGCCATTCTCAACGACGGCACCATCATGACCATCTCCAAGAACTGTGTCGAGCCTTCCCCCCTCCCTGACTCATGGAAGCTAAAGGAGATCTTCGCCACTGGAGTAGTCCTCGGTCCTACATGGCTGCCATGACTGTCGTTTTCTTCTGGATTGCCAACGATAGCGACATTGTCACTGTGAGTGCCACCACTTTCTACTAAATTCTACAAACTACTGGACTGGACTATGATTCTTGACGTGCAACGAAAATGAGATTATAGCTAATTTGTTCCGTTCTCTATTGATGCAGGAAAAGTTCGGATTGAAGTCGATCAGGGGCAACGTCGATCAACTCACGGCAGCTCTGTATCTCAAGTTTTAAAGGACTCTTCGATGCCTAATTCAGTGAATGATCTTCAGCTTCAGATAATAAGGAAAATATTCTGAAAAAAAAAAAGAGAGGAGGAGAAGATTTTACTAGGTTGCTCCCCTTTTTAGGGCTCTTGAGGCTCGATATTTAAAGGGAGAGGATCTGGTAAACTGTTACCTGATTTTCGAAGAGTTATAGAAGTTGGGCGACGATAAGGTCGAATTATTATATACCTTATCAAAAATTCGTGATCCCGCAAATCATGAAGAGGGGGAGCCATATCCGGCTCTTGTTTCATTTATGAAGAACCACTTTGGAAAGGAGTTTTGAGATCCTTGTAGTTTTAGTGATCTGACTATCAAGATATCTGGTGAAGCTGAAGGTCAGTCAGTTGAGGCTCAATTTGCAAAGCTTGGTTTGGCAAGCTTGGGCAGAATGCCGAGGCAGAAGTCGATGGGGCATCCTTTGATTTTTGAAGGTCGATCGTAGTTCCAATGTGGGCCCGATCTATCTATCCATGTCAACCATTTTATGTGGAGGCTTTTTTACCCCACATCACTTGCCCCTTACACTCCCTCGTCCGAAGTTTGATTTCAGGCATAGGGAGTAGAGTCTTGATGGCTAAATTTTATTGGCAAGAGTGGGATTCAAAGAGACGCGCCATAATGATACCATTAATGTTGAATCGTCGCGCCTTCATCCCAGCCCATTAGACGAGAGGATCTTTCTCGGGACTCGATCAAGGGCAATTGGCAGGATGATACATGGCGGACCTGAAGATCATGACGCTTGAACCGAAGTTTCGCGGCTTTTAGGGTTCCCCGCTGTTAATGTTCTATCTCCTTGTGCAATGATTTTAAAAAGGGGAAGACTAGTATTTCGTAGTCACATCTTTCTCGGGACTCGATCAAGGGCGATTGGCGGAATGACACGTGGTGGAACTAGAGATCACGGTGCTTGAACCAAAGTTTTGCAGCTCTTAGGGTTCTTCGCTGATAATGTTCTGTCTCCTTGTGCAACGGTTTTAAAAAGGGAAAGATTGGTATTTTCATAGTCATATCTTTTCAAACCTTTGGCATTACTCTCCCTTATGAGATTAAGTGTTTTCAATTAAAGAAGACCATGGCTAGCTCTCTTGTAATTCGTTCTGAGGATATGGAGTGATCGACTTGCATAGTTTCGATAATGACTTTGGTGGATCTGAAGAGGATTCGTTATGAGTACTGGATTTTTAGCAATTACAAATTGCGAGTGCTAGGTTCTGAGTAGTGGGTGATGGATGAACTGGAGTCCAGGATTTTTTTTTACAAGGAATGCTTTAAAGCGGGAGTCTGCTTCCCTCTTCACTCGATCGTTAAGGAGGTAATGAAGTTTTACAGCATTTGCCCCTTGTTGATGGCTTCGAACAGTTGGCAACACATTGTAGGGTTCATTTTCATGTGTCAGCTTATGGGAGTAACGACGATAATGCCATTGTTTCGGTCGTGCTACAACATTGTCTTTCAAGGAACTCTTTCTGGCCCTACATCAGTCCCAGAAGGACTTTCAAGATGGTATTGGGGGTTCCATTCTCGATAAAGGGATGGAAGCTCTAATTTTTCATTGTTCAATGGAGCATTCGATGCTCCTTTCCTTGGTCGTGGAAAATTTTTTTGAGGACATGAATAGACCTGAGGTTGTCGAGGCAAGAGATCGATCATCTCAAGGTGCTCTCGAGCGAGAATGCGCTCTCGGTCAGGGTTTCTTGGCCGAAGATGCGCTTTTTAATGCCGATCTTAGAAGAATGGACTCTCGAGGTGAGTATGATTCCTATCCTTTTGGACTTCAGCCTTATTCACCGAGGCATGACTAATTTCTAACTGTACTCTGTTTTTAGTGGCCGAATCAAATCTTGGATTTGGATGAAGGAAATGCTAAAGGGCAGCTCGAGCAAGAAGAAAGGTGGAAAGCGTTGAGATGGTGATGTATTCGACGGTGACCGAGTCCTCCATCGTGAGGCAACGACTCTAGCACTCGATGCGGGCTCCGTTGATGAGGATCCATGTGACGACCTTGAGTTCGGCAAGACCTTGAAGCGTGGCTCAAGCAAGAAGAGGGGCAAGAAGCAACCGCATCCAACCTCGCTGAGCCCATCGAAAAAGAGGGCGAAGCCTAGTTCCAAGTCTTCCTCTTCCTCGCGAGTCTTGACCAAAAGAAGGCCAAACTCTGCCATGAGTCTTCTTCGTTCTTGCCGAGTCTTTCGAAGAAGAGGGCGAGACCTGACTCCTCAAGCTTTCCGAGAAGGGGTGGCGAGAGAGATTCGGGACCGAGCCTTGCCTTGGTTCTGGCGCTAACAGAAGAGATGATGAAGAAAGTCATGATTGAAGTGCCGCCCAAAAGAAAAAGGAGCCGACGAAGGCGCAGCGGAGCTCGCAATTGGTACAGTTTCAAGAGCCGAGAGTATCCACAAGTTTCGGAAAGAAAATGTTTCGATAAATAAGTTTTTCTACCCAGTCTCCTATATCTCAGTCGAGATTACTCCCGATGACCAGCATCGAATAAAGCGGATAGCAGAGTTTGAGGGGATGAAGGCGGCCATTGCGGCAAGTGGTGATGCCATTCCCCCGTCTGTGGAGGGGCCGCTCTCGAGAAGAGGCCAGGAGAAATGTTGAGGGTCAAGAAGGGCTCTCAACGGAGGGGGTCAACATCTCGGCGTCAAATCACGATGAGAAGAAATTGAAGACAAGGAGCGGGCTCGGTAGGGCCTGGGTAAGCCCTTGTCTTCGGCTTTTGGTGGAACGGGCTCCATTTCCTTCACCTCATGGTCGGGTTGCTGTGGGAGACTCATAGCCTCAAACTGGTTAGGTGAAGGAGCTGTCGGTTGAACCAGTGCGGCTATTCCACCAAGATATTGTTGATTGGGCGCAGTCAGAAGAGGGATTCCTTGGAGTCTATGCACTAGTTGCGTTAATGCCTGAACCTGTTGGACCAACGTACTGAGTTAGTCTTGCATAACGGGGGCCGTGGGTGGCGGCAGAGCATCAGGCTGGGGCAGTTGCGAGGATGTTGTATTTGTGAGGGATCAGGTCTTTGAGAGGTGGCTTGATCGGGGGCATCTACTGCTGCTCTCTTGCGGTTTACCATTTTGAATGGTATTCCTTTCTTTTGAAACATTTCTCATGGGATTTTAAGTTATGGGGAGTTGAGGCCCTTCCTTTAGTACCATTCTGTTACTGCAAATTTTTGTTCTCCAACTTGGAGACGAGGTGGCAGCGCACATCAAGATCCGGGTGGCATTCTTTCATCCTTGGGGACCTGCAAAACAACGTTCTTTCGCAGGGGCTGAGGTGGGCGGTCCTTGCGAAGGACTCTTTGATGCCTAATTCAATGGATGACCTTCAACTTTAGATAATGAGAAGGTTCTGAAGAGAAGGAGAAGGAGAAGATCTCACAAGTTGCTCCCCCTTTTTAGGGCTCTTGAGGCCCTATATTTAAAGAGAGAGGATCCGGTAAGTTGTTATTGATTTTCGGAGAGTTGTTGTAGAAGTTGGGCAATGATAAGGCTGAATTGTCGTATACCTTATCAGAGGTATTTGTGATCCTGCAAATCATAAAGAAGGGGAGCTAGATTCGGCTTTCCGTTTCACTTTGAGAAGGAGTTCCGAAATCCTTGTGGTTTCAGTGATTTGATGGCCGAGATTTTCAGCGCGGGCCAAAGGTCAGCCAGAGAGGAGGGTTGGTCGGTCGGGTGGCTTCTGACTGTTGAGGTTCGGTCGCTCTGGCTTGGAAGCAAGACTCGGTGAAGCTGAAAGTTGGTCAGTTGAGGCTCAATTGGTGAAGTTTAGTTTGGCAAGCTCGGGCGGAGATGCCGAGGTAGAAGTTGATAGGACATCCTTTGGTTTCGAGGGTTGGTCGTAGTCCCAATGTAGGTCCAGTTTATCTACTTACGTTAGTCATTTTATGCAGAGACTTTTTATTATGTATCACTACCAATACAGACCGTAGATGGAGGGATGATTCAGATATCTTAGCTTTCGTAGGAGGGAAGTTATTGGGAGAGTATTGTTGTCAACAAGAGTTCAAATAATTCAGTGTACATGACTCGGCTTTACAAAGTAAGCAGAGGCGCAGGCGCTATCCTAGTATGATTTTTTGTTTTTATTTTTCTTGTTTGGTATAATACATCGTGCTTGTCCCGCATCTTCGTGTCTTGTTCTGTGTCCTCTGGTGTCGTCCTGTCACACGCCATTTGAACTTTTGCTTTAATTTTGTTTTGTAGCGGTTAAAGCATGCCTCACCATTGCAAGCCGAAGTCCCTACCGCCTGCAGAAGAGTTTTTTTTTTTTTTTAAATCTCATTAGTACGGTTCATTCTTGAAGATTTGATCAAGTTAGATGCCTTTAACGAGTAGAAACGCTAAAGATATGTGCTTCCCTACCGAAAGTACGCATGGAAACAGTCTAAAGATTCATCGCGAAACCTATATGTTGTGAATGCTCGAATTGGATGGAAAATGCCGATTTGCTTTTCATTCTGGCGGCAGCAGGATCATCCTTCCAAGGCCTTGTTCAGCTTAACAGTGCAATCTTGAGGGAGAATATACTTCCCAATAAATGATTTAACTTATCCATCCTAAAAAAGATCAATTGTCCAAATCCTGCATTGTGAAATCAATTGTGGTGATATCTTGCATTGTGAAAACAATCGTGGCGATGTATCACCAGTTATCTTGTGCTCCAACAAGACGGTAGATAAATTGGTTTTCTAAGCGGAGCTCAAGGTCACGTGGCTCGCGAGTCTCATAGGTTTCTTCCCCTTGGTCGTCCCAGGTAATCCATATCCGCATCATGTCAAACGTGTCATGCACTCACTTTATCATCCATAGGTCTGAAAAAAATTGTTTTAAGGATTTTTTTTTTTTTTTTTGAATACCTTGACCATGAAAATAACATATTCGAGTCACCCAATTCTAACAACTTTTCTTGGAATGCTGGGAGTTGTTTAGTTGCAGAAAACATTTTTCTTTTTCCACCTATAGTTTTTATCTTTATTTCTGATTTACTTTTTTTCATGAGAAAATTGAAAAACATTTGTTTGAAGTGAAAAATCAAATTCTAATTCAAAAAACAGAAAAAATGCGATCATTTTCTACATGCATAAAATTTAAAATTAGAATGAAAGCTATATCACCATTATCATCATCATATACTTATTATAATTATTAATGTAATTATTATTATTATTATTTTATAATAAGAACTATAATGATGATAATAATTACAATTATTGTCAAGATGCCGACAGATAGCAGCCCATAAAGTAAGCACAGTTTCTCCAAACCTAAAAAAAGAAAAAGGAAAACTCAGAACTTGAGAAATAGCGTCACATTCTACTGCCTAAATTTTACATTTTTTTTATTTAAAAAAAAAAAAACTCCAACAAGGTTGAGAAGCAGACAGCAACATCCACCGTACAGAACTCTAATAGGAACAGAATGCAACGGTGAAAAGAAATTCAAGTTTAACTAAACAGTCTCGATGAAAAATCATCTGTCAGTTGTACAGTTGGAGGTTTAAAAACCAGCTTTGAGAGAAAATATAGCCAGTATTCAGATCACATGGAATTAATCCATTCGTCCCTTCAATGTTCGCTCCTGCACTTCAGTTGGAGTCCTGTAGTAACCAAGAAAGGCCGCACATCAGCAAACAATAAACTTTGAGATTTCTATTGTCGGCCAAAACATCCTACTTCTATCTTCAGCCAAACAAAATGCACATTACTGAGAATGGAGGGCAAAATAATAAAAGGCCTGGGGGTGGTGGAATCCAAGACTTTACTGCCAAAGCAGGTTATCTGATATGTAAGATACGCATCAAAGGCATTTAGAGTCAGTCTTACCAACAAAGGATAATGGAAATTAACAATTAACCATTATATTTTCTAATTATTGACAGATTCAGTGAACCATATGCTTCTGCCCAGTACTCTTTCAAGGAAAAGAACCTTTGCATTAAGAAGCAGAAAGCAATGGGAGTGATTCACGAAATTTTAGCCATTAGATATCAAACATATGCTAAATAAAAAGGAGAAAGAAAAATAGATTCTACCTTGGAACTGACCTGGAACCAAACCGATCTGATCAGGGAGGTTATGGGTTGGTTTGGTTCTGGATCCAAAATTTTGAAACTCATCCTGATTAGGTTGGTTCTAAGTTCTAGCTTGGAACCGATCTAGCTTGACTCAAGCTCACTCCTAATTGAAATAATTGCATTTCATGGTTCCTCTATTGACTTGGTTGACTATCATGCAAAATAACTCAACCACATGCATGCCATGCCTAAAGCCACAACCTGTGGCTTTTGATTGCGCATGTTTACATCATCTTTAATTTAAAAAAGAAGATTATTTAGCCAAAGTCAAGAGGCAAAGAAAAAGGGAAGAACTAGCAAGAGATAAATGAGCTCACACAACAAAGACATGTCCTCCCCAACCGCTCAAACAATCACGATCCACAGAACATAGCAGAGCTTGTGAGATGGTCTCAAATAATTCATCCGGTTCCTAATAAAACAAGAAAAATACATTTTTTAAAGATAAATATTTGGGGAAAAATAACAAAAGAGTAAAGCATTGTCCTGGTTTCTTCTTATGCAATTTATAGCATGCACCAAATAGCTTGATAGAGCCCCGATTTTCCACTTTGTAATTGGTGCTTGTGTCCCATCAAGTCTGCATGATAGTTAACACCTTCCCATGCAATACTGTAGCATACACTGAATGGTTTGACCAAGTCCTGATTTTAAACTTTGCATGATTGGTGTTTGTGTCTTGTAAAGTTTGCATGAAAATTGGCATGGTTTATTGTTTTCAGTTTTCAACTTGAGAAGAAGTTAGTATTCTGACTGGGCATGCACACTTTAGCACCATTCACTGTGAAACTCATAATGAACATCCAAAATGTCAAGCACCAACTATCGCCCAAGGCGAATGGACAAGAGCAATCAGATTGAACTTTTCTATCATTCAGATAGATCCTTAAACCTCACTATTGCAGGCGCTGATATTACAAGGATTAAGCATGCATAATTCTTATACTTTCTGCCATATAAATTTGGCTACAAACTTTCTAGATAGATGGAACTAAAACAAGAAAGGACAAGACAGCATGTGATATTGAGCACTCAATCCAAGAAGAGCCTACTAACCATGTTAGGCTTGTACATGGATTCACAAGCCCCATAAAGAGACTCTGAGGCTGTACCAGAAACAACAAAGTCCTTGGCAAGCTCCCTGCATGCAAGAAAAATAACAACATGATGAGAAAATAGGCACAACAACTACAACATAAGCATACCAAAAAATGCCAACACATATGTCAGAATAGTTGGTGCTTAATAACATTAACAGACTTTCAAAATGTTGTCAGAAACGACAAAATATGGAGCATCTGCCTGCAGATGGTATGGTGCAGATCTCATAGAATTTACCTTCTTGTGTATAGGGTGTATTTTAGATGCATTCTAGCTGACTATATCATCTTAATTCATTGGCATGCATAAATCATACAAAAAACCCATCCACATCACTTCCCTGAATTTCCTCAAAGCAATACTAGCAAGCAATGTGACGATTGAACAAAAGTCAAGAAACATACATACCCCTCATATTTGGATGAGTTCATCGACCTCATAATTGGATGAAAATTATCACCCTAGGGTATCAATTACCCATCAATATGATGAGATTTTCAATTTTCTTTTAATCACCATACCATGAGACAAGCATATGGGTTAAACTAAATTTAAACCCTAAAAAAAAGAAAATATAGAATAAACATCCTTTGCAACCTGAAGTTCACTTTCACCAAACTTCTTTTGACATCATAAAGCATCCAACATGTAGACTATTAATCCCTCATCAAAAAAGTAAGTTCATCTCTACGTAACATTTTAGCTAGCATTAAGAAAAGAAGTGCACCAAATATGAGAAGTTGCTAATTGGATCTTCAGTTTTTGATATCCATCTGCTTTGCTGTCAAGAGTTGCTGGTCTTCCCACGTGCATATCTTCCATCATGGTAACAAATCACCGAACCTTTTTAAATCTCTGATTATATGATCGTAGTTGGCTTAAGGCCAATTGTTGCTTCAAGTCCATGTATGTATAAACCACCAGTCTCACCACAGCTACTTCAGAGTCACCATGCCTTCAGAAGCCTACACCTAAGTAGTATTATCACAACCATTCACAAGTCATCACTAGCACACACCTGTCCAATCTGCCTAGAACTTGTGAGGGCTGGAAAACCTTGTATAATGATCCTAATGCTCCATGGTGAAACCAGCCACTTCACATTGATACTTTGTGTTTCACCTTAGCACTGGATCTTTGCACAACTGATCATTCCAAAATATCCAAATTACATGATCTAAGCCCTCAAGCAAGTCAATTCATTAATACAAGAACCCTAAACAGCTAAGCTACTAATTCAACACACTCAATGGCCAGCTCTGTAAGTAACTACCATGATAGTCTCAACTGGAAAACCAAATTGCATACAAATTCAAAATGAACTTGTGACCCATCCTTTGAATGCTTACTATCAAACTGTGCCATGAGTCTGACATATATTCCATGCTTTATGCTCAAAATTTTATGAAACTAATACATGCACAAGTGTCAGCTTAGTTTTGACCAAAAAAGATAAATCCATCCACAGGACATGCTATACTAGTCATTTGATCCAACAGATCAAATTCTTCAGATGTCATAAACAGAACTGACCTGATATACAGTAATATAAACACAAAGAAGTTCCCATGAGACATTTGGATATGCAGTGGTAATTATGTTGACCTTATGCTCCCACTTAAGGATTGCCTGATTGCATCAGGCAATGTTGTACCAACTCAAATGTGCAAACGACAAAGATAAGGGGAACAGCCACATTCTTTGCCTAGATGTTCTATCACTCAAAGTTCTGGAGTTTATCAGCCATAAATTACATCTGATACATTGCACTACATTAGGTTTAGGATAAGTGTGAGAATAGGGACACAATACAAGTTAGATGAAGAACAAGAAACTTACGCAACTCTAGCAGCAAAAATATTTAGAAGTTAAAAATGACTTCCAAATTGATGATTTTAAGAAAGGCTGCCAAACCATTTCTGAAGGCCCTTATAAACTTGGCCCTGCCATGACAAGCATATGCATTTTGCTTAAAAACCCTGCATTATATTCTGCATCCATTTTTTAGCTCAATACAGAAAGGGATGAAAGAATTGAGCCCCTGATGGCCCCATGATGTCCTTCTAAAAATTTTCTTGGAAGTTTCCTCGGTGATTTTTCATGATGCCAATGCTTAGTTTTCTCCATGTAGCTGAAACCCAAAGTACTACAATCTAACTGCTCTATGCTTCTATCTTGATGATTCATCCATTCCAACAAGTCTTACCAGCTCCACAGAAACATCTTCAGAAGCCACAAGTTTGTCCTCATTATAACATGTAACAAGGGCATGTTAGATGCAAGCTTACCTTCAGCCAATCCCTCTACAAAACTGGAATAAGAGCACCTATTCTTAATTCCATGTTTTCATGTACCAAACCAACATTCAAATGGTGAAAAATGAACAGGATATTCAAATGGGCAGCAACAACCAATCTTCTAGAACAATATCAGATAATCATATTCCTAATTGTATATTGCTATGCTCACTAACTTTATTTTCTAACCTTTAAAATGTGAGATGATATCCCAAGAAGATATCCCAAGGCATGTCCCTGCATATATTTTTCAACTTTTAAGCATGCACATATTGATTGGGCAAGCCACGGCATGTGTACTGCTTCCTGAAATGCCATCTGCATTCATTTCGAACTTAAAAAAGCAAATAAGTTTTGATTTTCGTCCAACACATACTATCATGGTGTGGTCTTTCTGGTCTCTTTTAAGGACAAGAGTAAAGCTATCTACGCATGTTTGTTGTGACAAAATGGAACATCAATCATCAGCAAATTGAGATGTTACACTGGCCCCTCATCACTCTAGGATGGATAAACACATTAACAGACATGAGATATGATGAGGGGTAAAAATATCATTGCATTAATGTTCGTGCAATCCAAGACATCGGGCTAAGACTAGCCCGTACACCCTGTCGCATAGCTGTCACATCCGAAAGTCAGCAATGAGTAGGTTACCCCTCCAAACAGCTTTCGTGTATTAGTTGGCCGAACTATTATTATACCTCGGCTGATTGAGCTATTATCAGTTGGCCGAACTATTATTATACCTCGGCTGATCGAGCTATTATCATACCCCACAGGCCGAGCCATCGCCATCGAACCATCCTGTGCTCTGGTAGGCCAAGCCTCGTTATACCTCGGATAGCCGAACCATTCTGTCTCAAGAAAGCCGAACTATCTCATACCTCGGTAAATTGAGTCTCACCATACTTGGCAGATTCGACCATCTTCTATACCTCGGCCCGACCGAGGTACTCAAGCACCTCTGCAGAACGCACTTAAATTAACAAGATTCCAAATAGGAAATCGTGCCTACGCTACCAGAAATGGCTTAGAGCCTATGTTCGCTGAATCTTGAAGCACCGTCTGCTCTTCCTGGTCGTTGATCCTCTAACTAACCGGATACGAATCCTACCGGCCCTGTAACAGCCTGATTCGAATCAGCTTCAAATCCCAACAACTTTCAGACCCTCTGTGACGTGTCCAAGGAATCAGGTGATCACCTATAAATATCACAGCCTCAGATCCCCTCAGGTATGGCATTTTACACACTCAAGACATCTCTCTTTCACTCACTCACACTCTAAGAAAAACTCCATTAGAGCTCAGACAGAGCTCCTAGCACCACCCCTTTCCTCGGGGATCCTTCTCCTCATTGTCTGCTTGTTGTAAATCTCCACTGACTTGGGCATGGAGGTCTTCCGCAGAGGGCACCCCCCAAACCACCCTTTGCTCGAGGACTGTTTTGCAGGTCCCGGCCAGGAGACGAGCCCGGATTCGAAGCCCCAACAGCACCTGAATCGGAGAACGTTCGTAAGACTCACATGATAAGGACATTTCAAAGATGGCAGCAAGCACGAAAATTGCGAAAACTCTTTTTCATTCATCATAAAAGGGAAAAACAAAAAGAAAAATAAAAAAGTACATGAGCCCTCACTAGGGCCTGCCATCTTCTTCGGACGCTGCTAAGCTCCCCCCGCACCGCAGAGCTAACTCGGCAATCTGTCGCTGAGGGATGCTACTTGCCCCTCAAGCCGGCTGTTGGCCCGATGAAGGAGCTCGTTCTCGCTCATGAAACGGCAGGTATTGCTCGGCCGCCCTCTGGAGTCGCTCGCGGTCTGCGAACAGTGACACCAGGACCTCCCCATCGATGGTTACCGTAGTGCGACTCCTATGGGCCCCCCACGACCATTAACACCGCTGCTTGGCGCTTCGATCGATCGTCCCTCACCTTCAGAAGCCATCTCAATATCCAAAAATTTTGGAGGATCAGCTGAAAAGGTGATTAACGATGGCACCCCCCATCCGTATTTAAACTACTTCTGGCGAGTATTTCGATTACCCGGGCCATCAATTTCAACTCGCGGAAACTCGCCACGCGTCACCGCCTCAGTGGGCGCTCGCAGAAAACGAAGAGTTGCGCCCCCTCACCGAGGAGGATCAATAAATAGCAGCGAGGCACTCAAGAGGCTTCCCTTTTTTTTTTGGGACAGGCTCCCTTCGATCTGCCAGACCATTTTATACCTCGGTCGAGTGCGCCAATTTTTTTCGGACAAACCAAGCTATCCTTATACCTCGGCCTTAACCGAGGCGTTTACTTAAGTCCGAACCAAACCGACCTAAGATCACGAATGAATTATAATTCGTTCACAGTCAGAAGAAAACTCGAGATAAGGAGATCATCCAAAAAAAAAGGGCAAACAAGCGAAGGCGAAAGACCCATTCATCGGAAATTTCAACCAGATTACAAATCTAAGAAGCGAAAAGTACACAAGTGACCCTTAAGAATCAGAGGTTGGATCGGTTCCAGCAGCCTCCTCAGTAACGTTCGGGGGGGGGGGGGGGCTTGGCTTGTTTCGCCCACCTCAAATATCATTGTTTCCTCGGCGGCAAGCTGAGAGTGCTCTTCGGGAGCCGCGGCCCCACTAGAACCCAAATAACATCAAGATCGACGTCTGAAATATCTTCATACTTAGTTTTTTCAGCCCCCGGGGTACAGGCCTCAAAAGGTTTGACATCCAAAAAAGATAAATCCCACTCGGATGCACCCGAGAGATCTTTGCTCGAATCTCCTTTTCGTAGAACCGAAATGCGTCGGCGCAGGCTTCTCTGCGTTCTAAAAACTGGGCGGAACCTTTATATTCCTCCACGGCCGAGGCAATTCGGCCATTGGCTTCAGCTAGTCAACCTTGAAGTTCGAGGTTTAGTTGGCGACTCGCGGATAGCTCCACCCCCAAAGCATCGATTTGCTCCCGCGCCTTGGACTCAATTTTGCCCATCTACAAAATATCGAAATGCTCAAACCCACGGACGAAATGAAAGCGCTAAAGGCGAACGAAAAAGAGAGACACCATACCTCTTCCAGTTCGCCGCTCAGTTCTTGTACCTTCTTCAAGGCCTTCGACTTAGCCGACTGATTTTGGAGAAGGCCTCTTTGAGATCATCAATCCGGGACTGCTTATCCCAATTTCCTGCTGAGCGTAATCGAGGTCGTCGGTGAGCCGAGCAACCGCCCATTTAACCATTTCAGCGATTCTCCATTTCGGCGAGTTCTTTATTCAAACCGGTGAGCTGGTCTCGCTGCTGCCGATACTTGTGCTCCTCCTCCTCGAGCCTCCTGCTCCAATTGTTTCTATCTTCAGCATGACTGGCCTTCAGCTGGTCCCATCTCTTTTCAAAGTACTGCTGCATGGCCTTAAAACCTTGTTGTCATGCTCTGCTTTAATCTGGGATAACTCCAGACAAGCTTTGTCTGATACTCGCGAAAGCCCTGGAGCTCTTCGACCTGAGTTTCGAGCCAAGAGCCCTCTCGGCTGCAAGACGGAAAGACTCGGTCACCCTTTCGAAGTCCTTTTTGCTGAACGCCAAGGCCCTAGAAAGCGAATCGATTGGTTGCACCCTCTTTCGAAGTTCGGCCGCCTCCCTCCTGGCCTGAGCACAGGCCCCAACGGCCAAATTTAGGCGCCAGATCAGCGCCCTTGTGATCAAAGAATTCTGCAAAGAAAATACAAGTGAGAAGCTGTGGTCTGAGCAATCATGAGTTACAATTCCGGTATAGTGGCTTACCCGGGCAGCGTAAGAAGCCATCGTCATGAGAGTGTCATTACTGATTTCTGGGAGAAGGAAAATATCCCTCGGCACCCCAAGCCGGCGAAAGGCCACATCGATGATATCCTCGACCGCAGATTCGTCCGTGAGGAACCCTCCCCGTGCGCAAAACGGACCTCATCAAGGTGTGAGCATATCATCCAACTCCGAGCTGTGGACGGAAGAACCCATAACTGAAGAGCTGGCCTGAAGAGCTCCGACCTGAGGAATCGTCCGCCCGGCCTCCTCTATCAAGACTCTAATCTGCCCGGCCTCGAATACCTTGGATTCGACTGAAGGAATCTCGGCCCGAATATCCCCCTCACTCTGCGATTCTTCTTCTTCCTCTTCCACCAACGCTTTGCCTCCGGCAGGCTCCGCTTGAACTCCAACCTCTCCTGCGATGTCCTCCGGAGCCGCGGAAGAGAGATCCTCGGTGGAAGGCACCACAACTTCCACCGGCCTCTCAGCAGGCAACTCCGTTAGAACTCCGGCAGCCACTACTGCCTCTCTTGACCCCTCGCCTGTACGGGGGCCTCTTCCGCGTGCAGTGGACTTCTCACCGCCGATGACTGGAGCATCTCTTGCGGGGGGACCGCCAGGTCGACCAGCGACGTGTCCTCCGTATCATCCGATACGACTAAAATTTGGAGAGGAAAAATCCCAACAGCTCCCTCCGAACTCCCCTCAGCCGTTTCCTCTGCCATTCTGCCTCCCTCAGGCAAAGAGGACTCCTCGACCCTGATTCGCGCCCCCACTTCCTCTCTTATTGGGATGGGAGAGGGACGGCCGGAACCATCTTTCTTCTATCCCTTCAGGCGGGGCCCGAAGGGCGAGACCTCTTCTCAGATTTATGCCTCTCCAGAGCCAGAGCCCTGTGGCGCTTGCCCAGTTCCTTCTTCATCTGGCCCACAAACGCCGACCTCTCAACTAGAACACATCAAACGGGTCAATCGGACAGGAATAACCGGGTACACCGGCCGTCATGACCAAAGAAGAAAAGTATGCTCACCTTGAGGGTTGATAGAACTGAGTTCGGCGACAAAAAGGGCATCCTCTACTAACAAGGTGCTAGCCGACACCATCCGACCGCCACGAAGGGTCACCAGACCCCTCTTCTCCTTTCGCTCAACTCCGGGTGCGCCTCTGGATCTTCACATAGCTCGACCATCCCCTTGGAAAATCCGAGCCAATGTTCCCATCGCAATAAAAAATCTGGACTTCCACTCCTTTATCGAGGATGGATTATCGATGATCATCTTGAATGACTTCCGAGGACCGATATACGACCACTCGGAACCCCTTTCGGAAACCAGATTGTGGCAGACTCGAAACATGGGGAGGGTCGCAGTCACCCCGGCGCGACTACAGAGCGAAATAAACCCGATGAGGTTGCGCCAGCTGTTAGGCGCCACCATTGTTGGACAGATGTTGTAGAACCTCATCATCTCCTGTACCAACGGGTGAAGAGGAAATCGAAGGCCGGCCCTGAGACTTTCCTCATAGAAAAAAGCTCCCAGACTTAATTTCGATCGAAACCCTATCATCGGCCTTCGGCACATATAGAACTACGTCTCCAGGGACTCTGTAAAGCCGGCGGATCCTCTCAAGGTCCCCCAGGGAGATCTCCGAGGCAATATCGTTTGGGCCCTTCATGTTCTCTAGCCAAGGAGCAAAACACAGCAAATTTGTAAAAAGGAAAGAGAGAAAAGGGCCTCTATGGAAGGAACGAAAGAGTATTGTGGGAAGGATGCCGCCCTGGCCTCCTTTCTCTCCTTTAAACAGCGATTCGGAAAGTTGCCTTAAGCGTTAAGGCTCCCGCAATAGGTATCGTAAGAGACTCCCCAATCGCCGCTCACAAATCCGAAGAATTTTCTCTTCGTGCAACAGCAAATAATGATAGCGAATTGACGGCCCGTCAGTTTCGGAGCCATCATAGCGCCTTTTCAAATCCTTCCGGATAGGATTATTCTAGACTCTACTCCTAAATCTGAAGTTACACTTCAGACTAGGGAGTGAGGGGCATGTGATGAGAGATAAAAATATCATTGCATTAATGTTCGTGCAATCCAAGACATCGGGCTAAGACTAGCCCGTACACCCTGTCGCATAGCTGTCACATCCGAAAGGCAGCAATGAGTAGGCTACCCCCTCCAAACAGCTTTCGTGTATTAGTTGGCCAAACTATTATTATACCTCAGCTGATCGAGCTATTATCAGTTGGCCGAACTATTATTATACCTCAGCTGATCGAGCATAGGCCGAGCTATCGCCACCGAACCATCCTGTGCTCTGGTAGGCCAAGCCTCGTTATACCTCGGATAACCGAGCCATTCTGTGTCTCAAGAAAGCCGAACTATCTCATACCTCGGTAAATTGAGTCTCACCATACTTCGGCAGATTCGACCATCTTCTATACCTCGGCCCGACCGAGGTACTCAAGCACCTCTGCGGAATGCACTTAAATTAACAAGATTCCAAATAGGAAATCGTGCCTACGCTACCAGAAATGGCTTAGAGCCTATGTAGTCGCTGAATCTTGAAGCACCGTCTGCTCTTCCTGGCCGTTAATCCTCTAACCAACCGGATACGAATCCTACCAGCCCTGTAACAGCCTGATTCGAATCAACTTCGAATCCCAATAACTTTCAAACCCTCTGTAACGTGTCCAAGGAATCAGGTGATCATCTATAAATATACAGTCAGATTCCCTCAGATATGGCATTTTACACACTCAAGACACCTCTCTTTCACTCACTCACACTCTGAGAAAAACTCCATTAGAGCTCAAACAAGCTCCTAGCACCACCTTAAGAAACTCTTTCTCGGGATCCTTCTCCTCATTGTCTGCTTGCTGTGAATCTCTACTGACTTGGCGTCGGAGGTTTTTTGCAGAGGGCATCCCCCCAAACCATCCTCTGTTTGAGGACTGTTTTGCAGCTCCCGACTAGGAGACGAGCCCAGATTCGAAGCCCCAACAGCACCCGAGTCGGAGAATGAATTTCCGCGGCAACAAGATATATGTAAAAGCATGAAAAGTTTCTGAGAACTTCTGCGTCTACTATCCCATGAAATGGTGATCATAAGTTTAGTGATTATCCGCAAAATATGCAATAGTACACACTGAATATTTCGAGATGCAGCTAAATCAGTATTGTAAAGAAGAAATATCACAAGATTCTGAGTCTAACAAAAATAAAAGGTGAAAAGAAACATACTTGGCACCAAGGCAATCCATAGTACAAATAAACGGCACATCGTCATCTCCTAATCCAGCAATTACGGGCTGGCAAAAGTATGGTCCAAACCTACAAGAACATCAAAATCTTTGCGTCACGTTATCTAGCTAAAATTCAAGTACAGTAAAGGGAAAAAAAAAACCAAAAGAAGAGCCATTACTTACTGAAATAATTATATAAACAATCCATTGCAAGAAAACAAAAGAAAGTGCTTGCATACAAATAATATCATTGGAGCAACATTTTACAAATAACCGAATAGTTTCCTTACAAATTTCCAAATGAATTAAAATTGCGAGCTAGAAGTTGGTTAGAACGAAAGCTGAAACCTTTTTTCGTAAAGAAGCGCGGAGACGAGGCTGGCGAAGGTCTCAGGCTTCATATCCCTCTCCTCTCGCAGCTGATAGAGCTTGTGGCGGAAGACAAGCCGCTGATACCTGCAACCTCGAATACAACAAGAGGAAGAAGAACTCAAATCAAATCTTCGAATCAACTCAAACAACACGAGAGAAGAAGGGGATGAGGGCTAGGGTTCCGCTCACAGGGTTTGGGCGTCGGTGGCGAGGCCGGAGAGGCCGATATAGAGCTTGTCGTGGACCTTGAAGATCCTCTGGAAGTCGGTGGCGAGCGTCTGGAGTTGAACGCCGAGGCGCCGGTCGCTCGCGATCGCGAAACAGTTCTTGCCCACCATTGCCACAAGGGCGCTTCCATTGTACTCGAAGATCTATGCAAAGAAAAATTAAAGAAAGAAATGAAGGACAAATCGCCCTAGATTTGATTTGATCCGCGAAAAGGACTTCAATTGGGGTTTCTCGAAGAAAGACCTACCGACATCGGCGCGAGAGAAAGAAGAAGCCGGCGATGTACGTGCGGCGATGGAGGACACTCTTTTGCCGCTTGGTGGTGTCTTTTGGGGGAGAGCGACGAAGAGTTATACCACGTTAGACCGGGCTGGGCCGGGCCGGTCCAGGTCGCGTGTCAATGGACCGAACCGGCAAAAGTTCCAAGTCTAACGCGATCGGAACGAATTCCCATCTCCACTTTCGATTAACATTTTATATATATAAACTTATTTACATTGTGCGCAAGGCGAGCAATATAGAAATAAAATATAAAATTATATATAATCTGATGGGGCCAGTTGACCCATGGGCAATAAGGCAATAATTTTTGATGACATCTTCTAAGATAGCAATTTTAAGACGATTTTCTTATACGGCCTTACTGACGCTTAATTCTTAGGCGGCCTCACTATTCTACTCGGTTTCTTTTCAAAGGGCATGATGGGCATTAAGCATTTCATCCACGATATTGCTCCAGTTGCAACAAATATCTCGTTGAAGAAAGAGAACAAAAAAAAAAAGGCCATAGTACGGGTTCTCGAAAGGCCACCTTTAGTCATTAATGGCCAACAGTCAAATCAAAAGGCTAGAGCATTTAATGGCAGAATGACGTTGGCCAGGAGCGCCATGTAAGCAAAGAGAGGAAAAAGTCCAAGTCGGCCCCGCCCCGGCACTCTCGCTCGGCCACGAAATCTGCCGCCAGCTTCGCCCACTTCCGCTCGGCCAGCTTTGCCCCAGCACTCCCGCACAACATATTATGTCTTTCACATCAAAGCATTTATGGCCTCATAAAGGCCACATCCCACCGGCTTTAAGGCATTTATTGCCTTATTCTCTCCCCGCATTTATGGTAGGCCAACATCTAATGGAGTGGAGCGTCACAGACGCAAAGGAAGGGAAGGTCTAAGTCGGCCTCATCCCGGCCTCTTCTAAGTCGTTCCCGCCTCGGCACATTTAGTGGCCTCTTCCAAGTCGGCCCCGCCTCGACCCTCTCTTCCAAGTCGGCCCCGCCTCATTTAAGTCAGCCCGACCTCGGCATCGTCTCTAGATCGCCCCGCCTCATTTAAGTCGGCCCTCTCATTCAAGTCGGCCCCACTCATTTAAGTCGGCCCGGCCTCGGCATCGTCCCGTCCCGGCCTCCTCCAAATCGGCCCCGCCTCATTTAAGTCGGCCCTCTCATTCAAGTCGGCCCCGCCTCATTTAAGTGGGTCCGGCCTCGGTCCGGCCTCCTCCAAATCGGCCCCGCCTCATTTAAGTCGGCCCTCTCATTCAAGTGGCCCTGCCTCATTTAAGTCGGTCCGCCTAGGCATCGTCCCATCCGGCCTAGGCATCGTCCCATCCCGGCCTCCTCCAAATCGGCCCCGCCTCATTTAAGTCGGCCATCTCATTCAAGTCGGCCCCGCCTCATTTAAGTTGGCCCGGCCTCGGCGTCCCCCGGCCTCCTCCAAATCAGCCCCGCCTCATTTAAGTCGGCCCTCTCATTCAAGTCGGCACCGCCTCATTCAAGTCGGCCCCGCCATGGCATCGTCCTAGCCTCTTCCAAGTCGGCCCCGCCTCATTTAAGTTGGCCCTCTCATTTAAGTCGGCCCACCTCATTCAAGTCAGCCCCGCCTCGGCACTCTAGCTCGACTTCTACAGCCGCGTTATGTCTTTCGCACAAAGGCATTTATGGCCTCATAAAGGTCACGTGCTCGGCCACCTCGGCCCCGGCCATGAACAGTGCCATGCAAGCACTCTATAATCAACACTTTACAAGGGACAGCTGGCTTCAACTCAACTCTTCCATCTTAGACGGATGTGTGGCTCGTGATGGTGATGAGACTCCACCACCTTTTATCTCTTTCCTGCAGCGGTCAAATCAAGTGGCCACCCACTCTGACGGAACTTAACCCACCAACCAGCTGCAGCCACCCACTTTGATGGGACTTAACCTGTAGCCCTGACATGCCAAAGGAGGGAGCAAGCCCTGCCATCACCTTAAATGCTCTGACAAGTGGCAGAACCCATGTCTCACAGACATCAGCTCTGACACTTCACCCATTAAAGTCATCATTACGAGGCCTCAACCACTCAAGCCAACAAACTCTAAGCACCTATAAAATGGGTAAAAGGGACCCCCGACCAGGTAACTGAACACAACTCAACAAACGATAACTCAACGCACTCATAACACTCCAAAACGCTTATTCTTACTCACAGAGAGCTCTTCTCCGAGCCTCTCTCTCTTTCTCTTTCGAGCTTCCTCAAGCTCACGACTGTTGCCCAGAGACTGACTTGAGCGTCGGAGGGTTCCCCCGGAATCTCGGGCCCCAGGATTTTTTGCAGGCTCCCAGACGCGAGAAGCTCGCCGGAAGATCCCGGGCTCGCTGGAGAAGGCGACCGGACACTTGCGGACGTTCGAGGGGGGTGATCTGGCAGCATTAAATTGGCGCGCCAGGTAGGGGGAGAAAGCAGAGTTCTATGACACAAAGCTACAAGGTCTCACTCCCTCTACGACAACAATGGTGGATAAAAATATGGTGATGACAAAGACCCATGGAGCTTCCGCCAGTAACACTGGGGGGCACCCTCAATGAGCTGACCGGCAAGAGGCCGGCTCTCTGCCCCATCGTCACCACTATCTGGGCCATTCAGGCAGAGCATCGTGCCACCCTTACTCTGCAAGTCCAAACATCAATGGTAGCTGCCCAAAAGCTACGGGAGCGATATTTCGTGGCCTCACAACAACAAACAAGAGCCCATGCTGCTTCTTTAGTTGTTACTCAAGCCATCCACCATCCATCCGGTGAGAGATCTCCCCAGCGAGAGAATCACCACTGTCATATTTCTCTGGAGCTCAGTGGCATCAGAGCAACCTCAAACTCAAGCTCATCGGCAATTTAAGGCTCATGCTCATTAGCCAGCAAGAGCGTCAGTACTTGCCACCCAAATCCTAACTCCTAGTCACCTCAAGTATTTATGTGCATTTTAATTCCTGATGGTGATAAGTGGAGGCGTGTATGCTATTAATGTAAGGTGGGAAATAAAGACAAAGGCTTTGACTATGACTCCACCCTTTCCCTCTCTCCCCCTTTCTCTTCCTCTTTGCTGCACCCAGAGCCAATCCGAGCCAAGACCTCCTGCGGATTCCATTCCAGTTGCCCTTGGATTTCAACGCCCCCCACCTTCAATCAACATAGTTTCTTGGGGGCAGGTCATCAACTCAGCAAGAGGAGACCAATTTCTTTAAAGAAAAACTTTCAAGCCACACCGAACAGACACAAAGGCAAACAGCTACGAAAAAGCTAAGTATACTACACTTTGAGAAAAAAGTTTCTTTTCATTAGTGTCTGAATGCATTACAGGAAACCCGACAAAATTAACCTCTCAAAAAAGGCTCTCAATGGTCCTGCGATCATAAGGTCACCCCGGGCCGATCGTGAAACCCGCGGCGGTTCAAGACCTATGGTTCAGCGACCTTGAGTCACCTCCCGGACCAGCACACAAGCACTTAAGGCGGTTCCGGAGGAGCTCAGCGGCATCGTAGCTAATGGATACCACTCGGCCTGGCTAGCATATGCCCCCGAGTCGGTTCAAGTCCCTAACAGCCCGTACCCGCTCGAGTCACCTCCCAGACCAGCACACAAACACCCAAGGCGGTTCCGAATGAGCTCGACATCATCGCGGCTAACGGGACACCACTCGGTCTGGCTAGCATATGCCCCCGAGTCGGTTCAAGTCCCTAAAGCCCGTACCCGCTCGAGTCACCTCCTAAACCAGCATATAAACACTCGAGGAAATTTTATTTTAGCCCCTGTGGCTCTATTTCTGCTTCGCAATTTTATCTCAGCCTCATTGGCTTTATCTCTGCCTCAGCGGCATCATTGCAGCCTCAAGGCTTTATCTCTACCTCAACGGCATTATTGCAGCCTCAACGGCTTTATCTCTACCTCAGCAACGTCATCTCTACCTCAGCGGCATCATTGCAGCCTCTACGGCTCTATTTCTGCTTCAACAATTTTATCTTTGCCTCAGCGGCACCATTGCAGCCTCTACGGCTCTATTTCTGCTTCAGCAATTTTATCTTAGCCTCAGCGGCATCATTGCAGCCTCCACGGCTCTATTTCTGCTTCGGCAATTTTATCTTAGCCTCAGCGGCATTATTGCAGCCTCAACGGCTTTATCTCAGCCTCAGCGGCATCATTGCAGCCTCCACGGCTCTATTTCTGCTTTGGCAATTTTATCTCAGCATCGGCATCATTATCGCAACCTCCATGGCTCTATTTCTGCTTCGGCAATTTTATCTCTGCCTCAGCTATTATTGCGGCCTCAATGGCTTTATCTTTGCCTCAGCGGCTATTGACGAGCATACCCCCAGAAATTGGTGTACGCTGCTTTGAGTGGCGGCATAAGGTAATTAATTTACCTTCAAAATTTCTTAAAGTTCTACACTCCTTTCGCGCGGCACACAAGCTCAAAGAGTGTGGTGGGAATTTGATGGGGCCAGTTGACCCCATGGGCAATAAAGGCAACAATTTTTGGATGGCATCCTCTCAAGATAGCAATTTCAAACGATTTTCTTAGGCGCCGCAGCGCCTTCTGGACGCTTAATTCCTAGGCCCTCACTATTTTACTCGGTTTTCTTTTCAAAGGGCACGATGGGCATTAGGCATTTCATCCTGCTCGTCGTAATGAAGAAAGAGAAAAAGAAAAAAAGGGCCGGGGTTCTCCGAAAAGCCACCTTTAGTCATTAATGGCCTTTAGTCAAATCAAAAGGCTAAAGTGGGTTGGCCAACATTTAATGGTATAGAAACAATCATAATGACTTGGCCAGCATTTATTGAATAGAGCGCACATAGGCAAAGAGAGGAACGGACATTTTGCCGCGGCACTCAAGCTCGGCTAGACTCCCGTTCGGTTTCACAACATATTATGTCTTTTCACACCAAAGCATTTATGGCCTCATAAAGGCCACGTACATCCCACCATGTGTAAGGCATTTATTGCCTTATTCTCTCCCCGCATTTATGGCTGCCACGTAGGCCAACATCTAATCGAGTGGAGCGTCACGGACGCGAAGGAAGGGAGGTCCAAGTCGCCTCGTCTCGGCCTCTTCCAAGTCGGCCCCACCTCATTTAAGTCAGCCCGGCCTCGGCATCGTCCCATCCCGACCTCCTCCAAATTGGCCCCGCCTCATTTAAGTCGGCCCTCTCATTCAAGTCGGCCCGGCCTCGGCATCGTCCTGTCCCGGCCTCCTCCAAATCGGCCCCGCCTCATTTAAGTCGGCCCTCTCATTCAAGTCGGCCCCGCCTCATTTAAGTCAGTCCGGCCTTGGCATCGTCCCGTCCCGGCCTCCTCCAAATCGGCCCCGCCTCATTTAAGTCGGCCCTCTCATTCAAGTCGGCCCACCTCATTTAAGTCAGCCCTCTCATTCAAGTTGGCCCCGCCTTGTTTAAGTTGGCCCGGCTTAGGCATCATCCCGTCGGCCTCCTCCAAATCGGCCCCGCCTCATTTAAGTTGGCCCTCTCATTTCAAGTCGGCCCCGCCTCATTTAAGTCGGCCCCGCCTCGGCATCGTCCCGTCCCGCCTCCTCCAAATCGGCCCCGCCTCATTTAAGTCGACTCATTCAAGTCTCATTCAAGTCGGCCCACCTCGGCATCGTCCCGCCTCTTCCAAGTTGGCCCCACCTCATTTAAGTCGGCCCTCTCATTTAAGTCGGCCCCACCTCATTCAAGTCGGCCCCGTCTCGGCACTCTAGCTCGGCTTCTACAGCCGCGTTATGTCTTTCGCACAAAGGCATTTATGGCCTCATAAAGGTCACGTGCTTGGCCACCTCGGCCCTGCCATGAACAGTGCCATGCAAGCACTCTATAATTAATACTTTACAAGGGACAACTGGCTTCAACTCAACTCTTCCATCTTAGACGGATGTGTGGCTCGTGATGGTGATGAGACTCCACCACCTTTTATCTCTCTTTCCTGCAGCGTCAAATCAAGTGGCACCACTCTGACGGAACTTGACCCACCAACCAGCTGCAGCCATCCACACTTCCTGCAGCCCTGACATGCCAAAGGAGGGAGCAAGCCCTGCCATCACCTTAAATGCTCTGACAAGTGGCAGAACCCCATGCCTCACAGACATCAGCTCTGATACTTCACCATCAAAGTCATCATTACGAGGCCTCAACCACTCAAGCCAGACAAACTCTAAGCACCTATAAAATGGGTAAAAGGGACCCCCGACCAAGTAACTGAACACAACTCAACAAACTGATAACTCAACGCACTCATAACACTCCAAAACGCTCATTCTTACTCACAGAGAGCTCTTCTCCGAGCCTCTCTCTCTTTCTCTTTCGAGCTTCCTCAAGCTCACGGCTGTTGTCCAGAGCACTGACTTGAACGTCGGAGGGTCCCGCCGGAATCTCCGGCCCCCGGGACTTTTTGCAGGCTCCAGACGCGAGAAGCTCGGTGGATGATCCGGGCTCGCTGGAGAAGGCGACCGGACGCTCGTGGACGTTCGAGAGGTGATCTCGCAGCATCACAATCTAAACATTAAATGCCAGTGAAACTGGAGGGTTCGCTGTTAAACTATCCAGTTCCCAGCACTGTATATTCTCTACTACATCATAACTGGATGGATATGGTGTCATATACCTAGCAATCCGCGTTATCAACGATTTAAATCATTGGACAAGATATTGAGGTGGGTCATACAGTGACAAAGTTGGTAACCAATTTGATGTAGACCATCATGGAGAGCCACAGCAAGCACCAGGGTTTGTGAGTCTGTTTGGCAAACACATTGAGCTGGTCCCATGAGTAAAAGTTAAGCCACTTCCCTGTTCCCTCTCCAGAACTTGGGCTAATTCCATACAGAATTAAAACATGAATTGCCATCCTCGTAAATTTCATAAACCAAGATACCGATATTAGATGAGATGATTAGAGATTTAACTACAATATCCCCACAATTTGGAACAACCTCCAACGATAGATTATTATTATTATTATTTTTAAATCTAATTTGCATAGAAGTCCTCGCACGCCAGTTATGTGACAATAACCCAAGACTCGTTGGCTGACAGAATTTTCAAACATCAAATTCCCTTTCACAAATATTGATTATGACTGAATGATTAAGTCAATAAAGAATTTTCAAGTCCATTCAAGATAGGTCTCAGGTAAGGAAAGACCATATCTTGTTCGGGATCAAACTTATGTATGCAAAATTGAACCTCGCTCTATACAAAATGAAGGTTCCGGAATTTTTGGAAAAAGATGATACAGACCCATTTAGACCTGAAGATTTCATGCCACACAATTCAAAGCCGCGTCTTTAATCTCTCCAAGAAAAAATTCCACCACAAGGTTATCAAGCTTAACTAAATTACCTCCATAGAGTAGATTCTGGTTGATAGGAAGCTTAAGAAAAAAACAAATTCTTGAAAAAGAAAAGTGTTCTTTATTCCTTTCTCTCATAGTGTCTATATGGGGCCACTGATGAAAAAAATTCTGAATTCTTATACCTTTCCTTTAGCGACGTGAACTTTGATCTCTGCTTCCATTACAGCTCAAGAAGGCACGGATCCTATTAACCATTTATTTCGAGAACTTCAGCATCTAATGCTTGGTGTGTGAAGACATCACCACAAGCAGATTTTGCCTTACCTCTGGCTATCCTTTTCTGTTGCCAATATCAATTGAAACTTACAAAAGAAGCTCTGATTCCTCCTTTTTCGACCATCCAACATTAATATTCAAGATAATTAATTGACATGATATTCTGCAGGCAGAAAATCTTATGCTGGAGGGAGGAGAAAACAAAGAGGTTATACTGAAGCACCCATCTGAAGGGATTTTGTGGAGTTATGCATCGCATTTATCTTTGTTTTCTTAGCTTTTCACTTCTATTTGATGTTGCAGTATCTTCTTATTGAAGGATTGCCTGCTTTTACTAAGGTTACTACAGATCTTTTTTTTTTTTTTTTTCATTCCCTCCTTTGATTCTTTTTTTTTTTGTTTTAATTTTTATAAGCTATACTGTAATTCAAGTTGCTACTGTTCAAAGTCTTTCAGGAACCGGATCACTCCATTTGGCTGCAGCATTCACACAAAGATATTTTCCTGGTACAAATGTTTTATATCATCTCCAGCATGGGTTATGCCAGTTCATTGCCTGGCATCTATTGGCCAGCTGTGCTCTAATATCTCTTTGCTGACATGCTGGGTCAGATTCTTTTCTTTTTTCCCTGAAAAAAATGGTAACAGGTAATCACAAGAAAATTTTCAACGATGCCAGGGTTCCTTGATCTGAATATCAGTCGGTGATAATCCGAGAACTGTTGGGTTGGATTTTAATGGAATGCTAGCATGGTAGGCTTTGCTTTGGAGTCAACCGAACACCGACAATGATGCCGCAGAGAAAGTTTACATCTTGTCTTCTGCCATGTTTCTTGTTACTGATAGAAATTGTTCTTTTCAGATGCAACTTTCACATTGTCCTTTAAATTCTATGATTGGAATACCTCAAAATCATATTTTGTCAAGTTTTGGGAACCTGTAAATGTTTCAAGTTTCTGCTGGTTCTCAATTTGTAGCCTTCGACTTACATCTGCACCATCCAGTTTCTAGTAAGAGGTCAGAAGAGGTTTGAATTGATGTGAAGCAGTCCGATAAGATTATTTAAAAAAAAAAAAATTTAATTGATTACTTTTTCAAGAAAAAAATCGTTATGTTTGGTGATTTCATTGATTTGTAAAACTGAATTTATGATCTGAAGAAGTAAAATTCTTACTTCTAAAAAGATGAAACAACTATGTCTCTTAATATTCTGCATCCAGTTTATTTAATTATTGATATGCTTTTTTAGGCTGCACCAGATGGATCTTTGTTCTGTCACATGGCTGTGCTCACAACCCAACTGCAACCAATCCAATTCCTGAACAGTGGAAGAAAATTGCCGATGACATTCAGGACAAGAACCATGTCCATTTCTTTGATGTCGAATACCAGGTAAAGCATCTTCTACATAAATATTGTTTGTATTGTAAAATTTGTGGCAGACCATGACATGCTGTAGGTTTTGCTAGTGGAAGCCACATACTTTGTTAGCTTGTTTGTAAAACTGGTTTGGAGCTTCTTGTTTTTCAGTACTACAGGGTCGTCCTCTGCTGTCGTTCCCCTGAGCTCATCTCCTTCTTCTCGGAAGACTGATCCTGTGGTTAAAGAGACTGCGTGCCGGTCTAATTCCAAGGTGATGGATGCGGGTGCTGACTTGCCTATGCCAGATGTGGCGGATCCCTGAAGTCCATGGTTCAGGTGCCAATGCAGCTTGACTCTGCTGGCCCCCTAAGCTCATCTCTGATGCCTAAGGTTGCAGCGTGCCGGAATGGGGATGGCATGCCGGATGGAATGGTAGAGGGTGCTCAGGCTTCAGAGTTAGACTTAGTCACTGTTCCTGTGTCCTCTGTGATCATAGGGACTAATGTCTCTAATCCTTTTGGGTTTGGGGGTCCGAGCTTGGGGACCTCTCACTCTCTGGTCCGTGGTGATGGTTTATCTGGCCCAGGGAAGCGGGTTCGGCCTGTTGAGCCTCTGTTGCAGCGGATTTCCTCCAAAGCTTTCAAAGGGAAAGGCCTAGCCAGGGGGAATGATAAAGAGAATGGATCTTTTACCTTCTCCGCATCGCCCGACTCGCCTAGGAATTCGGAGGGCCTAAGCGGATGAAGATTGCAGAAGGCCCGCCGCAGAGATAGTCTGGTATCAGAGACTGCTTGTGTGTTACCCTTGTCGGTTCCGCTGGATGGTCAGAACCACGAGGAGGCGGTTGCCCTTCTCAAGGAAGTCATATAGAAAGATGATGTAGCATAGCCTATGGATTCAGTCCGAGTGGATGAGTGTAGTGGTCAGGGTCCTGTGGGTCCCCTGTTGCTTCAGGATCACCTAGCTGAGCAGGTGAGGGGGGTACTGATGACCTCCCTCCCCTTTCAATTCTAAATGAAGATTCTAGCTTGGAATGTACGAGGAGCCTGAAACCCTCGTTCCGATCCTCCTTTGGGAGGCTTCAGCAGTTACATGCCTTTGACATCTGTATCCTGATGGAAACTCGTCTTTCTAGGGATAGTCTAGATCGGCTTCGGAGACAAATCTCTAGGCTGTAGGACTCTTATGCCATGGAGTCAGTTGGTCTCTCAGGAGGTATTTTGGTGTTATGGAGACCGGATAAAGTTAGAGTGGATGCCTTCCACGGTTGTGGCCAGCAGGTGGTTCTGGTTGTTTCGGAAGGGACCTCTGCTCCTTGGCTTCTCTCAGGAGTTTACGCTAGCACCGATTTTAGAGCTCGTCATGTGCTTTGGGATGAGATCCTTTCCCTTCTTGGCCAGGGGTTTCCTTCCCTCCTCGTTGGTGATTTCAATTGTATTTTGGGGGCCTCGGAGAAGAGAGGGGGCAGACAGGTTGTTAGTTCTCCGGATATCGTTGAGTTCAGGGACTTTATCTCCTCGGCGGGTCTTTTGGATTTGGGGTTTGCTGGATCCCAGTTTATCTGGTGCAATAACCGCCAGGGTTCTGCTAGAGTTTGGGAAAGGCTGGATAGGGCTTTGGCGTCTGCCAACTGGTTGCAACTCTTTCCTTCTACTACTGTCACTCATTTGTCCAGGATTGGTTCGGATCATTGTCCCATCCTTATTTTTACTGATGTGACCCTACAATGGTCTAGACAGTTTAAATTTGAGAAATTCTGGACTTTTTATTCCTCTGCTAGGCATATCATTTCTCAGGTTTGGCGGTTGCCGGTTAGGGGGAGTGCCACTTACAGACTTTCTAAACAACTGCTTCTGGCAAGGCGTAGGCTCTCTAGCTGGTACAGAGGGAGGTTGGGGACATTATGAGGCAAGTGGAACAGGCGGAGTCTATTATTTCTTCTCTGCAAACCAATGAGGATCAGGAGGGGTTTCTTCTCGACTCGGAGCTGTCCACCTCAGATCTACTTTGGCCATTCACCATTCTCTTATGTTGTAGGAGACCTATTGGCAGCAAAGGTCTCGCATTCAGTGGATTAAAGAGGGGGATCGCAATACGAGGTTCTTTCATCAGGCTACTTTACGTCGGCGGTCGGCTAATCATATTAGGCGTTTAGTTGATGATGAGGGTCACTTGGAGATAGACCCTCAGGGGATCAGGGATATACTTTTTAGCTTCTTCCAGTCCAGGTGGACCGATTTGTCGGGCGATGGGATCCATGTTCCTCCTATTCTATCTTCCTACAAGTCTCTGATGTGGAGAATGATACTTTAATCAGGCCTTTCTCTACGGAAGATATCCGCCTTGCTTTATGGGACCTTGGGCCTGATAAGGCCCCTGATCCTGATGGGTTCCCTCCTGTATTTTTCCTCATTATTGGGATATAGTTGGTCCAGAAGTCGTCCTGGCTATTCAGACTGTGTTTCAGTCTAATCATATGCCTTCTGATTGGAAGCAGACTCTTGTTACCTTGGTGCCCAAACGTTCTGACGCTTCCTCTCCCCAGCATTTCAGGCCAATCAGTATGTGCTCTATATTATATAAGATTTGTGCTCGGCTTTTGGTTGATCGGATGGCTTCGGTGATCCCTCGTCTCATCTCTCAGGAGCAGGGTGCTTTTCTTAGGGGGCACAGTATCACTGATAATGCCTTGTTGGCTCAGGAGTTTATACATGACCTTCAGAGAGCTCCTAGAAGTCAGTGCCTCATGGCTATTAAGCTCGATATGGAGAGAGCCTATGACAGACTGGGATGGATTTTTTGCGTCGTACGCTTCAGGAGTTTGGTTTCCATGAGGTGTTTGCTGATTGGGTGATGGAGTATATTCAGAGGCCGTCCTTCTCTCTCCTTATAAATGAGGGTCGGACGGAGTTCTTTCACTCTGAGGTTGGGCTGACAGGGATGTCCTCTTTCACCATTTTTGTTATTCTATCTGTTGATGTCTTATCTGGGATCTTTCTATGGCTACACGGTCATCGGCGATCATTCCTTATTCTGCTGGCCCCTTGGCCCCTCGTTGTCCCATTTACTGTTCGCTGATGACTGTCTTCTACTGGGGAAGGCTTCTATCGGTAATGCCACTACTTTTGCAACCATTCTTCATTCCTATTGTCGTGCTTTGGGTCAGAGAGTTAATCTTAGTAAATCTTCGATATGCTTTAGCCCGAGGATGTCCCCTACTCTGAAGAGGTCTATCTCTTGCTTGATGGGTATTCCTGCTCAGTCTGATCGGTTGTCCTATTTGGGGATTCCGATTACCGAAAGACGGCCACGGTGTTCGGATTTCAGCTTTATTGTTAGGCGAATCCGTGATCGGTTGGATGGCTGGCAGGCTTCTGGACTTTCTATGTTGGCGAGGAATACACTTATTCGATCCGTGTTATCTTCGATGCCTAGCTATCTTTTAGCTAATACTGCTATTCCCCATGCCTGTCTGCTATTCCCCAGATGGCCCCAAAGGCTGACGGCTCCAAGACCGATGGCCCAAAGGCCGACATCCGACGGCCCCAAAGGCCGACACCTCCAAGACCAGCACCTTCCAACCCAGGCAGCCCCGGCGCTTCCATCCTAACCGGCCCCGCCCGATCCAAGTCGGCCCCCGGCGCTCCGTCCTAGCCGGTCCTGCCTGATCCATCCCAGGCGGCCCCGGCATCTCTGTCCTGCCGAGTCGGTAATGGCCATCCCCGGCCGGCCCGACTCGGCCCCGGCGTCTCTAGTCCTGCCGAGTCGGCCAAGGCCATCCCAGGCCGGCCCGACTCGGCCCCGGCGTCTTCAGCTCCGCTGACCTGACACTTCCCCCGGCGCTTCCATCCTAGTCGGCCCCGCCTGATCCAAGTCGGCCCCGGCGCTTCCATCCTAGCCGGCCCCGTCTGATCCAAGTCGGCCCCGGCGCTTCCATCCCAGCCGGCCCCGCCTGATCCAAGTCGGCCCCAACGCTTCCATCCTAGCCGGCCCTGCCTGATCCAAGTTGGCCCCGGCGCTTCCGTCCCAGCCGGCCACGCCTGATCAAAGTTGGCCCCCGTCGCTCCCATCCTAGCCGGTCCCGCTTGATCCATCCCAGGCGGTCCCGGCATCTCCTGTCCCGCCGAGTCGGCCAAGGTCATCCCCGGCCGGCTCAACTCGGCCCCGGCGTCTCCAGTCCTGCCGAGTCGGCCAAGGCCATCCCAGGCCGGTCCGACTCGGCCCCGGCGTCTCCAGCTCCGCTGACCTGACACTTCCCTGGCGTCTCCAGTTCTGCCAAGTCGGCCAAGGCCATCCCGACCGGCCCGACTCGGCTCCGGTTGCCTCCAAGTCTGT